>MJUT01059077.1:1901001-1911056 GCA_002080005.1 Gigantidas platifrons
ACACCTCATGATTCAACACACAGAAACACCGCATGTTTTTAACACAGAAACACCGCATGTTTTAACACACAGAAACACTTCTGGTTCGAGGAGTACTATCTTTTACCACAAATAATGTCCTGAATTTATATAAAATCTGTTTTTTATTTTGTGTTTTTAAACCATATTCGGGGTTGTTTTAAATACTACCTGTTGATATGAATAATAGACGCCACACTGAGATTGCATAATTTATGTATTTTTAATACCCATTACGTTTAGCATGTGTATACAATAATGTCAAGTTCTGCAAAAACAAAGCAATGACAAAAGTTCTAGGTCAAAATTCATTCATAATAAAACGTCAATATAAAAACTGTAATACCGCAAAGTGAACTCATTTTAGGACTACCCTTATACCACCCCTACAAGCGAACACATGGTTTCTGTGAAGAAGAGATGAATATGTCGAGCGATGAAAAAACATTGCATGGCATTTGTAAACGCGAGATAAAAATGTGTGATTTTCTTTTGCATGGAAGTTATGTATGTTATGGTGTATAACACCACTTTCAACAATATTTCGTTTATATCGTGGCGGTCAGCTTTATTGGTGGAGGAAACAGGAACACCCGTAGATAATCACCAACCTGCCGCAAGTAACCGACAAGGAGGAAACCGAAGCAACCGAAGAAAACCACAGACCTGCTCGCAAGTCACTGATAAACTTTAACACATAAAGTTGTATCGAGTACACCTCGCTATGAGGGGGGTTCGAACTGGCAACTTGAGTGGTGAGAGACACTGATTGCACATGTAGTTGTAAATCCAACTACCATAGTATTACGACTACGACGTCACCCGGGTGAATTTGGAGTACGGGTACTCTTAATCGTTATGGCTGCTGGGTCAAAATTAATTTATTAAAATAAAATGTCAATATAAAAAAAAAAACTTTAACAGCGCAAAAATAGATTCATTTTAGGATTACCCGTATACCACTTCTACAAGTGACCACATAGTTTCTGAGGTGACGAACTGAATAGACGAATAGACGATGGGCGTATGACGAGCGACGGCAAGAACTTGCATGCCTTTTGTAAACCCGAGATAAAGATATGCTTGGATATTTTTTTGCATCGATGGACGCATTGAAGGAGACGAGGTGTTATGCATATAGGGTTCAACACTTAATAAGACTAGGTAGGTACTGATACAGCAATAAAAACGGTTCTCCCTTTTGGTAATTAGTACAGTTTTATATCGTTTACACTGAACTCTAGAAACAGTTCATGTGGAGTATGATCTTCATATTTAAATTAGAAACAATGATGTATCTTACCTCGTATGCACTGGTGACTTTAAGATTGTAGAAAATTGGTATATAGATGTGTGCGGCCATAAACATGACAAAGAAATAAGAAATTCCAATATACCAGTACATGGTGGTAAAATTGTACATTTCTGCTGGTGTTCCTAGCAATGTTATCGCCGACATGAAACTGGCTAGGAGGGACATCGCCACAGGAATAAAATGCATCTTTCCTCCAGCCAGAAGAACTTCTTTCGTGCTGTGCTTACTCCTGTTTCTGTACCCAAAGAATATTCCTATGAGTAAGGAAATAGCCAACGTGCCAATGAAAAACACATAGTCCAGCACAGCAAACGTGTTTTTCCTGCCGGTATTCAAACTATACGACTTGTCCTCCATTATCGCCTGCTTCTACTACGTAGTCACTCTCTGTAATGAACACAACACACTAGCTAGCACCCCCAGCAGACGTTTAAACAACATAAACACGAAATCAACAACAGATCAAATATCTCTCTTTCAATGCATTGATAAACATAACAATCCGTATCAACAGTCTTGTATAACGTTTGTGTGCTACTTAGATAACAAAATCTTATTAGATTTTCTTCAATAATATAACATGATAACATCTGCGTTGATGTTTACAGGGTAGAAATTTAAAGGATTCTTCGAAAATTACAATTGTCGCACTTTATATATTTTTTTTACAAAACAATGCTTCAAATTAAATGCATAATAAACAAGTGTATTATTTCATTTCCAACTTAAGTAGAACGTTGACATCCGATTATATGTGTTACAAGGATTAAACCTTGTTGTCTTTGCACATCCCGCCCAAACCGGCGTACGAGTGTTTGTGTATTCCTTCATATCTGAATAAAAATGCAATATATCATTACATATAATAAAAAAAAAACATGCTTTGTTTAAAAATTATTAGACCGCTAAGTCGGTCAAATTCTACACAGTACGTTTGTACGAGAGGGATAACCTTATGTGAAATAGTTAATGACAATTTAATTATTAAATTTTGTATATATAGATAGACTAATTTTGTGATTATGCGGAAGAAATTCGTGGGAAATTCGGTATGGACATTGGCCGAACAAATCATTGAAATACATGCAATATAAAAGTCAACTTTCTCATGATCAGTCTCTCTACATCAGTGAGCGAGAGGCAAATACACACACACACACATGTAAATAATTTTGTAAACAAAAGTTTTTACATACATGTATATTGAAATCACATGTTCACATCATGATAATTTTAAACTGAACGTTTGAGGAGGCAATTGAAAATACATTCTCAGGTTCTGTGTTTGAAAAAATAAATATTAAACAGATAAATAAATACGGAGAGAATTACCATTAAAGTTATTGATGACCCCAGAAAGGATCGGAATTATTTGAGGGTTCAACAATATTCCAGCTATATGGTATATATAAGAACTACCGGTATTTGACGGTTAACATATTTCAGTTATATGTTAGAAAGAATTATCATTAACGTTCTTGGTGACCCAGGAAGGATCGTAACTATTTGATGAAGGTTAAGGTTATGATGTTTAACGTCACTTTCAACAACATTTCAGTTATATGGTAGGAACTATTTGAATAATAAATGAGAGACAATAAATGTAATTATAGTCTTCTGTACTTTGATTCAGATTGTAAAATAATAAATTTGTTTACTGTAGATAACAGGCTATAATTTGTTATTTTATTTGGGATCATTTGGTACTGCAGTCATGGATGATCAAATATAATTACATAATTCGAAGGCATTTGACATATGAACATTATTATTTTAGTAAATGTATTTTAAAATTGAATTGTATGAAATGTGAGGTCATTAAATATTTCGTGATAGTTGTTTGTCCTTTGTGCCAAAAGACTGTCCTTTGTGTGTTTTAGAGACTCCCAATCAATTCGACGTTCCATGTAATTCAAGGGCCCTAGCTGGTTGCTCAATGAGTTAGGTAGTTGGCTTACCTAACAACTCATACAAGCCTATCGCCAATACGGCGTGGGTTCGCGCCCGGCTTTGTAAATTGCATAAAAAATGTGCACTCAACTTGCAGCTGCAAGTGATAAAGTTTACCAGAACTTGCTTGCCCATGGTCGATGGTTCTCTGTGGGTATTCTGGCAGTGGCGTAGCTACGCAGAGGCACGGAAGCACGTGCTTCCACATCATTTGGACAAAAAAAAGAAAAAAAAGAAAGAGAGAGAGAGAGAGAGGACGACAACAGAGAACAAATATAGATATAGAAGAATCGTGTGTATACAGTTTGTGTATTGTTAGTGTGTTATTTTTTTACGTCGTGGAAAAGTACGTTAAACAATATTCACGTTATAGTATACCGTTTGAATTTAGCTCCGGAACTGATACTACTCTACTCCGGCCCCTTAAGGTTTTTGTTTACATTGAGTGATGAAACTGAGTCATTCTCTATCCAGAGTTCCTGCTACGTTACACAACATCTCTGTCAACGCTCATTTTACAAGATTCTTGTAAAATGTAGAAACAGTAAAAAAAAATCTATTTAAAATTGTTTTAATTATTGTAAATATCAATAAAGATGAAAATAAATCACTCATTTCAAATCAATTCTCTCTTAAAAATTGATTTTCCCCCCACTTCTTGGAGAACTATTTTGCGGAGGTAAAAATTAAAAAATTAAAAACAATCACAAACCATTTTAAAGAGAGAATTGATTTAAAATGAGTGATTTATTTTCATCTTTATTGANATAGAATTTTAAGTACATTTTTTTACTGTTTCTAAATTTTACAAAAATCTTGTAAATTGGGCGTTGACAGAGATGTTGTGTAGCGTAGCAGGAACGACAACTCTGGATAGAGAATGGAAACTGAGTGACTGAACAACAATGCAAAGAAAGATAAGTTCCTTTTTCGAACCGAAAGCAGGCCCTTCGGCTTCTGAAAATTCAAGCCCGGAAAAAGTGGAGAGCGTCATAGAAGGTGTTCCAAGCCCGTCAGATTCTGCCTGTAAACTTGCGTACCTAGATGTTGCCAAATTGTCGCAGGATGATCTCCAAAGTGATGCAGTTAAACTTCAGTTGTTATCCCAAATGTGGGATAAAGCTGCCCAGTTTAAATTCCCATTCAGGTACATTGATCTTTAAATAAGACGTATTGATCAATAGGGTTAAATTCGCAGGGAAGGGGATTATAAAATTAAAAACAAAGAAATCAAATTAACATATAGAACTATTAATAAAAGGTTTCAGTGAGTGCATCCAGACCTGTGTAACAAATTGATATCATAACTGTAGATAAACTTACACACAGATTCTATTAATATCATAGTGCATTAAATTATACATGAAGGTGCTCTCCATATGGACACTAATAATGTCTGAATTTCTTTAAGAGTCAGTCTAAACAAACTGATCTCTCAAATAGAGAAAAAATTAATATAAACCTTCTAGATCTAGAAGAACTTATTAAAGAAAATATAGTTGACAATTTCAAAACTATCCAATTCCAGCTACATAAGTTTTATAAAACTCGGAGAAAAACTATGACTAAATGATTCTGACATTACTGGGTGTCCGTATCCTTTGATAGAAAATCAAATCTGCTATTTTTGTCTCATATACTGACGTATCACCGGCTTCGACTACTGGATATAATATGACGGGTGTCGTATGTAAAGCAGGACATGCTCATCATTTCGGTGCACCTAATATAAACTCGCAGTTTTATAGGAGTTTGCGGATATCCAAAGTTTTAGTATAGTGTTGTTTCCTTGTATTTTTTGCTGTTTGTGCTTGTCCCGCCTACTGTTTATACAAACTTGACTAATGCCTTTGTCGGATGCATAGCTATCTTTTACTTAGATATTCCTCTCTCTCATAAATGGAAGTTCCTGTTTGGATGTTTTGTCACAAACGTAAGACAGTAACTGTTGCAAATTTCCTTTGAATATTGTGGTACGATTTTTACGTAAAATGGAAACCCAAAAAGTACAAAATATAACGTAGATTTCGTCAAAAACAAATAGATATCATTGTACTCTGTAAACATTACAACGTCATGGATTATTTGTTAGAATGACGACATGGATTGTAGTAATAATTACCTGCGTCGCCAACGGCGATAGCAGGTCTAGGAACCGCTCCACTCCGTCCGTCTGTGCGTTCGTCCGTCCGCAACAGCAACAAGTCTAGTGGTCTTCCCGCTCCGTCTGTTCGTCCGTTCACAACACTTACGGTTACATAATTTGTGTAATCTTAAACTCCAATAATTCTCATTCCTCATTATTCAAACTTTGCACAATTACTGTACACATATCGAATTTGTGCACTTTATATTTCCATCATATTTGATGGCGATTTAGGTCCAGGCTCGACTTTGATTGCATTTGTACTTTCGACCGGCTATATATTCTCTTCGTAACATGAAAATATGACACGTTTTTTTTTTTAGTTTGAAGCAAAACTTTTGAACTTACCAACAAAATCCAACCAACTTTGTTATTTCAAATTCAGTGCCTATTTCCTAAAATCTCGGCTTTGTCCTGGACCCACTCACTGGCCACTGGGGGCCTCTCACGGCCCCCAGACCCCTCGCCCCAATTTTGTGCTTCCACATCATTACAGGTCTAGCTACGCCACTGTAGACTGTCTTAATTTTTCATTCAGTCTGATCATTAATCCAATTACATTATTTATGTATTATTATACAATCACCTGATAATCAAATCCTTAAATCTAATTATAAGTGATTACGATTGGATACTATCTAAAAAAATCATTACGACTGGATACTATCTAAAAAAAATCTTCAAATAGCACATTGACCACTTTAAGGTATACACCCCCATTTCACAAGGGAATACGTATTCTTCCTTTTTATTAGCAGAAAGAGTTTTAGTTCCCCTGCCCCGAATATTGGCATTGAAGATATAGCCATTACTTGTAGTCCTTCGTATGTCCGTTAACTTTTACCTTTTAAACATCTTGAAACCCAATGAATATAATTTTATAAAAATAGTCTGAACTTCGCAAATATATTGTCTAGAAGATACTGTACATATGATGGTATTTTTTTCTCTTGATTCGTCAACAAACATGAACGATGCAAGAGTTTTTTTTTATGTTGATCAATCTTGGGAGGAGGGACTTGCTCTGAAGAAACCATTGATTGATTGAAATGAAACTTGGTATGTATGTTCCTATCAATGTTGGTACTTTGATGTCGATCGGAAAAGACCGACAGTAGAGGTCATGGTTTACATAATAGAAACACTATTGGAAAACAGGTTCATCTTCTTTAGAACCACTGAACAGACTTTATATATGTAGCAGAATTTTCCCCCAACGATATAACCTGGTTTAGGTCAGTTTACGCTTAATAACCCGCGAAGCGATTTATGAAACTATTTGAATTTGTTGTTAGCGGATGAACACTTTGGTGACGTCACAATACCAACCCAGGTTATCGAGTATAACCAATGTTGCCCCAGGTGGATCAGCCAATCGGATTGCATTATTCACATCAAATTAAATTATTTTGTAATATATCTGAAAAAAATTAAGAAACAAAGTCATATCGATACATTTTCCTGGTAACAAAGTCGTGCGCACGTTAGTAGTTTATTGGGGGGTATGGTATTTAACGTCACTTCCAACAATATTTCAGTTATATCATGGCGGTCAGTTTTATTGGTGGAGAAAACCACCGACATGCCGCAAGTCACTGACAAACTTTATCACATAATGTTGTATCGAGTACACCTCGCATGTGCGGGATTCGAAAGTGGTGATAGGCACTGATTGCATATGTGGTTATTTATCCAACTATCATACGATCACAATAATAGTTGTGGTGTAGATCAGAAGTTCAAAATGGTCATTATCCACGGTCAAAGTAGCTTTTATCATCTCTCGGAGAGGCAATAAAGAGAATGAATTCAGAATGTTACCTGTCATGCACAAATGATACAACTTAATTACAAATGTGTATACAGATATGGCAGCAAGGGCATCAATTGAAGTTTCTGATAATTTCTCATGAACTTAACCCAGGTGAACAATTCGGGATCTTGTGAGCCTCTCGGTGCATGCATGTATATTTTTGTGTGTGAAAAAAAAAATTGGATTCTCTACTGATATCAAAAAAATCACAAGCCCCCCTCCCCTCTCCTTTTCACTAATAAAAGTGTTGGTGTCTAATAAAGAAAACAACAGTCTGTGGGAAGACATGTCGCTTCACTCGGCCACATTAATGAATATTCTGATTTCTAGCCGGCTAGTCTTTGTTCTTACTCCTTAATGCTGCCTGCTTAGCAGAGAAGCAACAAATGCCACTTTTATAGTCTTTGGTTAACCAGACTGGAGCTCTATCCCATGGATCTAAAACGCTCAAGGCGAGCATGCTAACCATTACACCACCGATGAGATAGGCAACCATTTTGTCTACATACTGATGACAACAGACCCATAACATAATACCATCACAGCAACACTTCTGTGGTGGTATAAAAATCACACTGAGAAAGGAGCAGTCCTTCAAAACTTTCATTAAGCTAGGGACTTGTGCTCAAGTTGCTTAGTTGAAGTTAGTTAATACAGTCAATATGATCAGCACACATTAAAAAACTCATCAGTTAGCTTCCAGTCAGATTTGAACTGACATCTTTTCAACTTTATTGAAATGTACTGCCTTGTACTATAGAAGCCATAATGATTGTAATGTTACACAAAGTACACACACATTATAAATAAAACACTCAAACAAGTATTTCAAAAGCATTTTGTACAAAGGACTGTATTTAAGACATATTATTAACTACAGATGTAAAATGTACATGTATTTTAATCGTCAACAATGCCACTGATTATATCAGGTAATAATATTCATTAAAAAGTTGTTAATGTTTTCGTGATTCATGAAACTTTTTTTTTACAAGCTACTGACCCCTCCCCTTAAAGGGTCAATATATGACTACAATAACAATATATGATATAAATATACAGGTATATCATGACAAAAAGACAAATATTAATTTAATGGCAGACAAAAAATTACGAATACCCAGAAAATTGATGATTGAGCAACACAAACACAATTAAAAATCCAGACCGACATGAGCTCAAATGCTCCATACGAGTCTGCAGTTCGAACTTCACTAATTATTTCATGGGCGAAAGAGCTAGGGGCAATTGCCCTCTCCACTTTGAAAAGTTGAGGGGGACAAAATAGTCAGTTTGCCCCCTTATTTTGGCATTAAATTTAAGAAAACACGTTTTTACTTTAGTATGGAAGCGTCCAGTTAGCCAATGGTATATGGATATTTGGACAAGGGTATGCTTTGAAACCAGTGACTTTTCTTTTTTATTGCTGCACAGTTTTGAAACTATACCAGACAAGTAAGGAATACCTTTTTTTGTAATTTTTCTGTTTTTTTATGTTACATTCCAGTGTAATTTTCATAAAAAAAAAAACCGCATGAAAGCCCCATAATTTTTTTTCTATTGAAAATATGCCAGTTTTTTTCACATTCTGAGTGTATATGATGCTTTTGGCATGTTGTTTTTTAATATTTAATAAAAAGAAAAGGTGTGGAAAAAGTTGGGTCAGTTTTTTTTAATAAAAATGATTTTTTTCATAATGTCTTAAATGACATTGCAGTCTTAGCTTAGCTCACCTCTACGAAAGCTCCGAAGTATCATTCGAAATTCGAGATTCAATATCTGAAATTTGAAATTCGAAATTCAATATCCCGATTAACAAGTGGAAGAAAAGACAACAAACTGATGTTCCTTATGAGAAATTAAACCAATGAAAATGGTAGCCAATTGCATCAAACTAACTGTTCGCAGTAATTAAGAATATTCTTTAATAATTGAAAATAACTTCACTCTCGATGAACTAGATCAGATATTTTTATTTATAATTATGTATCCCGTCCTGGCTGTAGCCACAATTTCATCGCCGATCCCTTAACACCCCCCCCTCCCCTTTACCACATTGTCTTACCATTACCCCTCTGCCTTTTCACCATCCAAAACCCGCCTCCTTTTTCTCATCCTCAACCCATCCCTACCCCTCCTCTCATTTTCCCCACACATAACCCTCCCCATTTTCACCATCCATAATCTCCTTTTTTCCCACCCTTAACCCTCCCCTTTTCCCCATCCTTAACCCTCAACTCTGCCTTTTTCCCCCACCTTTAACCCTCCCCCTTTTCCCATACAAAACCATCCCCCTTTTTCCACCATAACCCTTCCCCTTTTTCCCATCCTTAGCCCTCCCCCTATTCCCACCCTTAACTCTGCCTTTTTCCCCCAAACACAACCCTCCTCTTTTTCCCATCCTAAACTCTTCCCCTATTCTTACCCATAACCCTCTCCATTTTCACCATCCATAATCCCCCTTTTCCCCACACAAAACACTCCCCCTTTCCCCATTCATAATCCTCCCCCTTTTCCGACCCATAACACTCCCCCTTTTCCCTCCCCTCTACACACCATAACCCTCCCCCTTTTCCCACCATAAACCTCCCCTTTTTCACACCCGTAACCCTCCCCCTTTCCCCACCACCCATCATAACCCTCTCCCTTTTTCCACCATAAACCTCCCCCTTTTCCGACCCATAACACTCCCCCTTTTCCCACCCGGAAACCTCCCCTTTTCCAACACATAACACTCCTCCTTTACCCACCATAACCCTCCCCTTTTCCCACCCGAAACCCTCCCCCATTTCCCACCCATAACCCTCCCTCTT
>MJUT01059077.1:1911779-1923180 GCA_002080005.1 Gigantidas platifrons
CCTTTTCTCACCATAACCTTCCCCTTTTTCTCACCATAATCCTCCTCCTTTCCCCAATATAATACTCCCCCCTCTACCCACCATAACCCTCTTCCTTTTCCCACCATAACCCTCCCCATTTTCTCAGCCTTAACCATTCCCCTTTTACCACCCATAACCCTCCCCCTTTTCCCACCCTTAACCCTCCCGCTTTAGCCACGATAACATTCCCCCTTTTCCCACCCTTAACCCTCCCGCGTAGGCACCATAACCTTCCCCCTTTTCCCACCCACTTTAGCCACCATAACCTCCCACTTTTACCACCCGTAACCCTCTCCCTTTTCCAACCTATAACCCTCCCCGTTTTCCCAGCATTAACCATTCCCTTTTTCCCACCCATAACTCTCCCTTTTCCCACCCATAAACCTCCCGCGTAGGCACCATAACCTTTCCCCTTTTCCCACCCTTAACCCTCCCACTTTAGCCACCATAACCTTCCCCCTTTTCCCACCTTTAACTCTCCCGCTTAGGCACCATAACCTTCCCTCTTTTCCCACCCTTAACTCTCTCCCCATTTTCCCACCCATAGCCCTCCTCCTTTTCTCACCCTCTACCCATCCCCCTTTTCCCACCCATAGCCCTCCACCATAAACCTCTCGCTTTTCCCACCCTTAACTCTCCCCCTTTTCCCACTCTTAACACTCCCCCTTTTCCCACCGATAACCCTTCCCCTTTTTCCCATCCTTAATCCTCCCCCTTTTCCCATCCATATCTCTCTCCTTTTTCCAAGCCTTAACCCCAGAGTTCACGAAAATCGTCGGTCGTGACCGCCACAATTTAGCTAGGACTGCCATTCAAATGCCTTGCACTGGTCCCATTGTCCGACTGGTCGTTCCAAGAAGAAAAAATGTCCGTTATGGTCCGTTGCGGTATGTTCGGTGATTAGTCATATTATTGCACTGGTTCCCGATGTTTTGCGTTTAAATTTTAGCATTGTAAATGATAAAATGGATACAGATACCAGTAAAAATACAATTCAATAATGGCTGCATGGCCGATTCGAATTTCAAAAGGTGCAAGGCCAGGAAAACGGCTACACCTGCCGATGTCCAAACAAATGACAATAAAAGTTTCACTCGACCAAGCAGTTTCAGAGGAGAAAATTAAAATGTGAAAAGTTAAGACGACAGACACCGGATGGCAATGTGAGCTTAAAAGGAGGTACATGTACAAATGTATGCTTAAAATCAAATTTTTCATATTAATTAGATATTAAATGTACAAATGAAACACTAGAGGCTCAGGTGAGCCTGTATCGCTCACCTGACATACACAAGTCCTCTTAAGAATGTCTGCATGCTGAATACATCTAAGTTACTATTCACATTCCATACATGTAGGGTATTATGTTAAAACTATGTCTGCTCATGGCAGCCATCTTGGATGGAGGTCGTGGTCACCGGTCATAATTTTGAAAGTATACTACCCAAAGACCATCCATGCCATGTTTGCTTTAAATTGGCTGACTGGTTTCAGACAGTCTTCAAGAAAAACTTTTTGACCCACAAGCCATTCGGACTTCTTAAGTTGTAGAATTCAGGAGTTCGAATGCAAATTTACTGGCTCGAATAAAAACAAAAATAATTTCACATTTTTATTATTACTAATTGTCTATTCTCTCACAAAAATATCATGCTTTTCCTGCAGTGGTTGCTTTCAACCAAGGGATATCAATTTACCATTTATCATTTTAGTAATGCAAATTAACTGTATATATATTTTTCTGAACATTGTTGGTTAAAACAAGTCTGCTTTCAAGTAAACATTTTGTAAAAATCTTTTTTTTTATACATGTAAATAAATAAAGCAAAGTATTTTATTTAAATTCACAAAGAATTTCAGATATAAAAATTTTAGTAGATCTTTTCAACCTTTTTTCTTAATCAGGAAAAAGCTTGTAATATTTGTCCATTTCAAAGATTTCATCAATATTTCTCAAAAACCTAAATCAGGTCATCTATCGTATTTTGCGCAGTCTAAATTTGGCGCCAAATTGATATCCGATAATTTTTACGTGTCCGGTCCGGATTGATTCTTATATTTCAAATATTGATTTTTTATGTTCTTTAAAGCGTTTCTGAGATTGCGACTTTAATTTTGTCAATGTCCTTGAACTTCATCATAGCATGAAATAACGATAAATAATACAATAAAAGTTTTGATCTGCTGTTTCACTTTACTTTTAATGAAAATAAATTATGGACAAATTGGTGATCAAAAGAGCTCTTTTATACAACAAACCCAGTATTTTAGACAAGTCGGTCCGGTGGAAACCAATGATTTGACACACAAGCCCGTCGGTCTTCTCACTTGTGATATTTTAGAAGTCCGCGGCCGATTTTACTGGCCAGGACCGTCGGGCTTGTTCAGAGGAGAAGACTTTTAAACAATTTTCCCATAGGGTTCTATGTTAAAACTACATGTATGTCCGCTGACGGTGGCCATTTTCAACCCAGATTGGGGTCACTGAACACAATTTTGGAAGTTGACCACCTAAGGACCATCAATGACATGTTTGCTATATTGGCTTGCTGGTTTCAGAGGAGAAGATTTTTTTTTTAATTTCCCAAAGGATCCTATGTTAAAACTATGTCCACTGAAGGCGGCCATCTTCGATGGAGGTCAGGGTCACCGGACACAATATTGAAAATTGACCACTTAAGGACCATGCATCCATGCCATGTTTGCTTTAAATTGGCTTACTGGTTTCAGAGGAGAATATTTTTAAACATATTTCCCATATGATCCTATGTTAAAACTATGTCTGCTGATGGCAGCCATCTTGGATAGAGGTCTGGGTCACTGAATATAATTTTGAAAGTTGACCGTTTAAGGACCATTCATGTCATGTTTGCTTTAAATTGACTTACTGGTTTCAGAGGAGAAGACTTTTAAACATTTTTTCCATAGGGTCCTATGTTAAAACTAAGTCGGGTCATAGTGGCCATCTTGAACTTCCGATTAGCAAACGATTCACAATTTAGTACAGGACCACCCAATGATCATTCCTGCAAAGTAACAATTCAATTGGCTTGGTGGTTTCTGACAAGAAGATTTTTAAAATTTCAGCCAATGAGAACACATTATGGCCCCTGGCAGCCATGTTGAATTTCAAATCAGCACCAAAAACACAAATCTGGTAGAGGACCATCCAATGAACATTTCTGGCAAGTTTGGTTCAAATCTGTTCTGTGGTTTCAGAGAAGAAGAATTAAATGTGAAAAGCTAACGGACGACGACGACAGATGACGGACGCCAAACCATTACAAAAGCTCACATGGCCTATGGCCAGGTGAGCTAATAAATGTGTGTTAGAAATTGTTTTTTGTTTTGAAAATAAGCTTTCTGACTAATTTACATATTAAGATAAAAAGCCATTTTTATATTTTTTTCACAATCTGAACCCAACAGCTGAAAAATCTGATTTTTTCATTAAAAGCTTGTATATGGACATTAATTCTTGTAAATATTGGACTGCCAAATGCCTTCTATCGTTTTTTACTGGATATTGATATTGATATATAAAATTAGGCCAAGAAATGGTAAAAAAAAAACAAGTTTTAATTATGTTAAATAAAAATCTTTTTGAGTTTTCATAAAGGTTTCACCTGCAGTTTAATATAAGTCACTTTAGTGACACTCACATATCATAGAAGGGTACCTTCAGTGTTCTCCATTTTTGCTCAGTGATAGGTGGATGTTTTTTGTTGCTGACTTTTATAGTGTGTTTTCATTTTTTCGCCGTTGCGCTTAAGTACATGTAATTGCGACAAAAATAATACAAAGAATACTTTATATTTCCAATTTTATGCTACTACTTGCTACAGCAATTTTCTTTTCTTTAAACTTTTCAACGTCTCTCTTAATTCTTCTTTCTCTTGCAGGGCTTTCAATAGAAGCCGGTAGCCGGCGATTTTCGCCGTTTACTTAGAGAAAGACCGCCGGCTATTTTGTTGGGGAAAAAAAATGAAATTTGATTTCAATCATGTCAATTGTTGTCGTGTTTCGATAATAAATCTATATTTACGGCGCTTTATTTATATATTTCTTTTGCTTCCTGGAATAACAGTTACTGTTTAATACACGTTTTTTCATTGGTCGAGAGATTAGTTCAGGACTAACTACTGTATCCCAGAGATTCCCAAACAAATTCGGTCCGGAAAACATTGGTTTCCACCGGACCGACTATCCGGTATAAAATACAGGGTTTGTTGTATAATAGAGCCCTGTTTGATTTCCAATTTGTCCATAATTTATTTTGATTAAAACTAAAGTGAAATGCCAGAGCAGATAAAAACTCTTTTCTTGTATCATTTCTCCATGCTTTGATGAAGTTCAAGGATATTGACAAAATTAAAGTCGCAATCTCAGAAACGCTTTAATTAACGAAAATATCAATATTTGAAATTATAAGTACAATGCCTTCCCGGTAAAGACGTTTGAAAGAAAATGCAAAGGAAAACAAAAGTTGACATCGTATTTTTCAACTTCATAAGTTGATATAAAAAATGAGTTATTTCCCTTGTTATATATATACTTGAAACAAACCAAAATTTAACAAAATCTAAATATGTCATTTACAATATTTTATTATCAAACACAATAAAACCACTTAAGTTTAATCTGAAATAAAAACCTGTCTACTTAAACTGAAACAAAGACAATATTTAGCAACAACCAGTTCTATACATTACCTGTAGTAATAACACACATGCCTAAATAGACATCCATCAGGTTTGGACCACCAAGTATACAACTTGTATTTATATTAGAGTTGCACTATATGCACCTTATTTACACCCACAATATCGAATAATTAAAAATTTCGGATATAAGGTAAAAATAAACCAGTATGGCTGTATCCAATATTCGATACAGATATTTTGAAAATTTTTTAGTTATACCAGTGTTGTGGACAATACTGGTATAAATTATCCATAATTTGCATAAGATCAATTATATCAAATTTTGTTCAAATGAACCACAGATTAACAGCTATATCATGGTACTTTATACAGCAACTCATGAAATATTTTAAATAAAAATGTCGGCGCATTTCTCCACCTACTTTTTGGAAATAGCCTGCTACTTCAAAACTTATTGAAAGCCCTGCTCTTGTAATATTCCTTAGCAAAAGAAATTTCATCACAATTTTTGTCAAAAGTTTTGATTTTACTGTTGATTCCTTTGCTTTTTCAACCAAGATATGTGTCTCTTTCGAAGTTTCCCCCAAATGTTCATGGCTGTCCTGAAATCAAATTCTGAGTCATCCAGTCCATGTATTGAAACCATCTTGTCTGATCCTTTGTTTATACCTGACTGTCGAGTCCGTTTTCTGTCTTTTATATCAGCTAGCTCAGGTTGGTTTTCTTTGTCGCTGTCATCTCTTTCTTTTCATTTTCCAAAGAAAAATGAAGTTAAAGATGACTGTCGGCCTGTGTCAGTCATTCTTTTTTCAGTCAGCAATGAAAACAACTCACAAAATCATTGTCGATTCAATATACGTTTAAAGACACGTCGATTAAAACATTCTGAAGACTGTAACACTATAAGGGCCACATGAAATGAAACACAGGATTTTAATTGGGATCATTACCAAGTTGGGAAAACAAAGTCAATTTTCCGACCAGCTTTGAAAAATGAATGCCGGTTGGAAGAGAATGATAGCTGGTTTGCGAAGCTGGCTATAACCAGGAATGGAGAACACCAATTAGGAAGCTTACCCTCCAACCTTCACTTTCATTTTAACACAAAGTCAGGTGGTTTCTTTCCAAAGTTATCAATTTTTTATTTAATTTGACTTTTGGTGTTTAACGCCACTTTCAACAATATTTCAGCTATATCATGGCGACCAGTTTTAGTGGTGGAGGAAGCCGGAGTACCCGGAGAGAACCACCGACCATGGGCGAGCAACTGGTAAACTTGATCACTTGCGACTGCGAGTTGAGTGCACCCTTTTTTGTAATTTACAAAGCCGGGCGAGAACCCACGCCGTATTGGTGATAGGCTTGTATGAGTTGCTAGATCCAGCGACCTAACTCATTGAGCCACCCGAGCCCCAATTTTTTTTTTAGACCACAAGGTCTCATCAATATGGCCTTATTCAAATTATACATGTAGGTTTCTGCTGACATTCATTATTTTGCATTACCTAATTATTTCTAATAGGGTTTATTTTTTATCTAACAATGTAGGAATTCATTTTGTATTTACGTACTACTACTTTATCATACATCCTTGTTGACCGGATTGATAAAATGTGGAGATTTATACAGGGGATCGAGTCTCGATCAGACAATGAACAGGGTTCGAAATTAACGATTGTCCGCTAGTCCGAGACTAGTAATTTTCCCCACGGACAACACATATCTCCTAGGTACATTTACTTGTCCGCTTGGGCTAGTAAAAAAAATAGAGACCGGTATGTATCACGAAGAGTTGGAAAGCCGTTATTGTCCCTGTTCGTTTCTGTCCTTTATGATACATGTACGCCATTTACAACTGTGTCAAACATGCGCTTGAAAATTACTTATAAAACTACGTTGTTTAAAGCGCTTGGAAGACGGATCACACAAACGTTTGAAATAGTTAAGTTGTTTTCCAAAATTCAAGCACAAATTTGACATTGACAAAATATAATTTCATTTATAAAATATTTATGGCGTCTTCTCTGCATGTCCATCTGCAAATCGCAGCGATTGGGAAAAGAAGAATAATGACAATATTTGCTAAAATATATCGTTTTAAATAAACAAATGTTGTAATAAAGTACGGAAAATGACTATTAAATCCAGATTTTCAAATAAATAACACTTAATGTCTTAAAACGTAGATTATGGTTTCTTCTCTTCATGTCGATCTGCAAATCGCAGCGATTGGGAAAAGAAGAACAATGATAATATTTGCTAAAGTATATCGTTTTAAATATTTTGTTGTTGTAATAAAGTACTGAAAATGATTATAAAATGCAGATTTTCATGTAGGTAACAATTAAAACTATGTAAAATTGATGTATTGATCTGTTTAAATAACAAATTTTTGACTTAAAATAAAAACTACAATTTTAATTTAAGTGCTATGATAGAGATGGCGGTTTAACGTTGTAATTGCCGCCATTTTGTTTTCCGGTAGATCACTGGTAATTAAAATTGCTTCTTTTGTGACCTTTATTCTCCTTTAAGTATTGCATTTTATTTTCAAATAAAATTTATTATATATTTAATCAAGTAAGAATTTTGATAAAATGTATATAAATTTTAGTAACTTACCGGTGTATTTATGTATTCGGTGAGTTTTGCGTAGCGTACAGCGTTTTTTTTTGACTTCGCGGCACGTTTTTTTTGGTGGAGATGCCCTTTTCGGATATAAAAAGAAATATGTCGCCGACGTCATACAGTAATAAAATTAGTATCCAATGAAAATTCAGACACTCATTTACCGCAAATGGGAAGTCTTTTTTCGTTTCCGGTAGAAACTGACCTTCAGACGCCAATTTGAAAACTTTGAGGACTCCGATTTATAAGATAAGTATTGATTTTGCAGAAAAGACCGCGATATTCAAATTCTACCGTGTCTTATTAGCCTAATCTCATAAAAATGCTAAAGATATTAATTGAGTGACATATTTCTTTTCAGTAAACTAAAAATCTGATCTGAACATAAGTTGATGAATGACGACATTTCAACAACAACGTCAACAGTTATCGAGACGTCTTGGAACCACTTGTCAGCGAGTGAAATTAATCCAGATGTAGATCTAGTGTTTAATCTTCTCACGGATGAGAGATATAGTGACGGTTAGTGTACCAATTAATCTGATCCAATAATTTTGAAAGGGAAGGAGAAAGCAACAATAAAAAAAGGGGGGGGGTTACTTTTTAAAACTATCAATCTCTCAGTTTGTTAATACGGTGAACAATGAAATAGCACATTGTTTGTGCATGAAAATGATTTGAATTTCACAACAACTTGAACAAGATAAGCAACAAGTAAAAAATAAAGCTATTGATAGGCAGGGGAGAGTGCCGGTTCATGTTTTTATAAATGGACCTGCCCAACACTCTCTCCATTCTTTCTCTCTTTATTTTTATTTATCTCCTTTCGGTCTGGGATATAATGGGAAGGGGGTATGCATAAATCCATAAAATCTAAGGGGAGTGCTGCCAAAATTTGTGTGTGTGTGGGGGTGGAGAGTATGAAAAAAAAATCTAATGAAGGGGGTCTACCCTGGTCCTGACACAACAATACATTATAAGGGAAGTAGGTCATTTTCAGTAGTTTATTCACCATGTTCCATTTGTGTCTGAAATGATTTAACTGGTGTAAGGGAGCAAGAATTGGGAGGAGAGTGGATGCTTCCTTCTTTGCTTATTATCCTTGCCATTTTATATCATGGTTTTAGTTCAAAGGGTGGATGCTGTATCATTTTATTTTGCTTTTGTAATGTAACATGTAAATGTTGTAACATATTTCTGGTAGTCAATGTCGTGTTGACAAAATATGAAACTAAAACAGCAACAATTTAATAAATTTTGGTCTCTGTTGTTGTTGATCATCATCGATAGCCCACGCTTATGATATACTCTTCACTCATCACATGTGGGTCAACTAATAGAGAAATTTTTGTAGTCATAAATTATTCATCTCAAATCTGCTCGTCTCAGAGACTCTGTTGTATTATTGAGGATGTGAATTATTTGCATTTGTATTACATACATATTTTGCTGGACCAGAAAATTATGATTTTGCATAGTAAAAAAAAACATGGTTTTATATAATTTTTTTTAAATTCTTGTGACATACAACAAAAAATGTACCTACCGCCAATTGTTAGATTTTAGTAATGTTATGTTGCTATAACAACTTCTAAATGCTGAATAAAAAAAACCCCAAAATTTACAGAGATGTCGTAAAACTATACATGTATTTAAAACCAAATCACAAACAGAAAGGACATTTTTTTGTGTACACAGAATCAATTAATGTATTATTTAATATTTACTTACTCTTCCATATGGTTTTTGTGAATAAGTGAAAGAAAATAAATCAGGAAAGATGCATAAAAAACATCTACATTTACATTTCACAATATTGCTGTATCTAATCTTGATAACTATATAAATATTATGGTATGAAGAATTAAAAATAGCACTTAGAAATTTTTTCAATGTTTAAATATAAATTACATTATTAAAGTTCTGAATGCTTTGTGATTTTTTTTTTCTTTATTCAGATTATGGTAATTGAACTTCACTACCACAGCTGGTCTGGATTGGCAGTGGTTTATCTCTTTCTGCTGACTTTGAAATAAATCTCCGAGATCGCATGACAAGAACATGGAACATTCAGCACATTTCCAAATTGAGGACAAATATGAAGAAATTGCTCACTATATTATGAATAAATTATAAATTTTACTATTTTTAACTCACATGGATCATTTTTTGTCCAAATTTTAGTATAAACATGGTATAATTTTAAATATTCAGACCTATTTCATGAAAAAGTTAAAGGGTTAGTGCTATGGTGTAACGCCACTTTCAAAAATATTTCAGTTATATTGTGGTGGTTTGTCATTGGTGGAGGTAACCGGAATACCCGGAGTAAAACACTGGCCTGCTGCAAGTCACTGACAACTTTATCATATAATGGCAGAGAGTGAAACAATTTGACTTGCTCAGTTTTGTGGTACATGTATAGTATTTGTTTAAGTTGATCATCACTTTCAGCAATTTTTAGCTATATGTATATTATTACTGCCAATATTGAGGTATAAAGAGGGAAAACTTCTTTATCAAGATGACAGATGAAAACCCTTGTCATGTTTAGGAGGCAGGGAAATGTTGATATTTAAGATGGCTAACCTAGATTAGTGGTATAGATCTATGTCATGCATATGGCATGAAAAACTGTTTTGTTTTGACTTTTTAATTACGGTACTTATTTTGAGGATATAGATTTCAAAATGACAATTAGTCTTGATGATCAAATTCGGACAAGAGACGAGTGAGAAATCCTAAAAATGTAGAATTACAGAACATATAATTTTGGAAAGGTTTCTGGTGTTGGTGTTTTTATTTACAAATGTCACTATTTGTTGCTTTGACCACACTCGAGGAGTGCATGTTAACTGTTACACTCTCGATTTCATGTATGCTGGTAGAAATTACAGTATAGATGATTTCCTAGCCATGTGTTCTTATTGTGGTATCTCTTTTTATATATTCAGTTGATTTATCTTTACAAGAGATTGATAGAGGGCTTTCAGTTGATCATTCTGATACCTAGATGGTCAAAATCGGACAAAAAACGCCAGAGAAATAACAAAAAATATGATTTTTCCGCGAAAAATGTCCGCATTTGGCCACCATGATAAGTTTATTAGTGTCCACAAAACAATATAATTAAACAAGAAGATATCATCTATCTACATTCCAAGTTTCATGTAATTATCTTCTAAACTTTTTGAGATCTAACCAGTTATATACATGTATAACTATATTCTATTTACAAGATTTCAATATTTTTGATGGTGCCACAAAGACAACAATCACCAAACTGCCTCAACACCCATTTTCAAATCTGTATAAAACTGTATTTCCAAGACTGAAAAGGGTTATAGTTCATAATCCTAT
Organism: Gigantidas platifrons; assembly: GCA_002080005.1. Classification (NCBI taxonomy): domain Eukaryota; kingdom Metazoa; phylum Mollusca; class Bivalvia; order Mytilida; family Modiolidae; genus Gigantidas; species Gigantidas platifrons. Next base: position 1,922,453 of record MJUT01059077.1, read on the forward strand.
TCAGAATAAATGGTTTAACAACCTCAGTTATTTATCTAAACAAATTTATGTTGGAGTAATATGGAAAAGTGACGTGAACATGCCCTTTGTGGTCATTTCGACCAACCGAAAAGCTGTTTTCGAGGATTTTAACAGGTCTCAAAATTTGAAATGTTGTCTAATTTCAAAAAGTCCTGTAGTTTTTCTTGTATACATATGTTTGTTCTCCCAGAAAACAGAAGATTATGCTACAAAAGAATACAATCGTTGATATATTAACCATGGAAAAGTGTTGAAAAGGGTGTTTTCCCTGGTGGCCATCTTGGAATAAAAAAAGGGGGGAAGTCTGGAATTTGAAACAGTCATAACTTTGCAACTAATGGTCCGATTTTTACAAATGAGGGCTTAAAATTTCTCTCTTTGTGAGTTCTAACTTCTAATTGATAAACAAGAAATATATAAGTTTTAACATTGATGGAAATTGTCCTGGCATCTCTAGCTATGAAAGGGTATGACATTTACAGTATTTTGCTTGCTTCATGGTATTATGGGTTTTGCTAATCATTGAAGGGCTAAACTGTGAAATCATTGTCCTGTGTTCTTTGGTAGCTATCTCATTGGCAATCATATCAAATTTCATTATTTTCATATTTGAAGGAAAAAAACACCCTCAAAACTGTCTTTTTGAGAAAGACATTTTCACTCCAAAAAACTCTCAGATTGCAGGCTCTTTCATCTAGATTGTCAAC
>MJUT01059077.1:1924275-1958806 GCA_002080005.1 Gigantidas platifrons
ATGTTTCTTTTCCCGCTAGAGTTTAGCGTTTGTTAATTTTCTCATTGCAAACAGAACCTTTCCAACCTTTTTTTATTATTAAATATTTATCCATTGTAACGACTGCAACCCGATTTGTATTATACAATGTATGTTCACGGATGTTAGGCCCTGTTTTTTGTACGAAAAGCCATGGACAAGCAAGGAAATGTCACATTCGGAACATCAATAAAAACCTTTTACACAATCCCGGTTTTCGTTAAGTAAATGCAGTACAATTATCATTGCAATCGGGTCGTAATACTCAACTTAGAACTTGTACAATTCTGGTTATTTTTAGCTGCTTTCGGAACACCACTGACGCGATCGCTTCCAATAAAAAAACAACAGATAAAACATTTATCAATAATCTATATAACCGTCAATATTTTAAGATATAATTAAATATCATTTGAGAAATTGTCTTTCCAGAATATTTTAATAAGAAATTATTTTTATTTGTTGATATTTATTTGTCCCCGGACAAGCTAGCCAGGAAAATCTACTTGTCCGGCAGGTTCTATGTACGAGTCGGGCGAGTCGGGCATGGCAATTCCACACCCCTGCAGTATAAGGGATCTATGTAAGATCTGTCAAAAACACACCATATATACTGTCTTCACCTCATTTCATGTTATACATGTACCTCGAAACGAGGTATTTTCTTTTTGTGCTTCACGTACTTCCATTTACGCAGTCGCCGGTCAGAGGATGCAGGTGACGTTTCACTGACGACACGCTTTGTTTACATCACCTACTTTTTTTAAATGTTTGCATTTTAGGTAAGCTTTTGCCATTTTATTATATATAATAATAAATCTCAACTATTCCTTTACCCTTATATGCCATCTCATTTGATAAATCTTAAAAACCAACTTAGATATCTTTTATTGAACATGTGAAAACTGTTTTGTGTTCATCTGCTATCCAGCTTCCTAGTTACCAATGACAATAAAGTTGCACTTTCGGTTGAGCGCAGGAAAAAACTATGGAAAGCCAGATTAACAATTATGAGAATTTTGTTGTTTTTTGATAATACGACCGGTGTCATAGAGTAAACCTTCCCCCATAGTAGATTAACCCCCGGAAGATTTACTATATAGTAAACCTTCCCCATGGGGGAACGTTTCCTATATATAGTATTTATTCCGCATAGTAAACCTTCCTACCTACCCGTAAACGGTTCGGATTTTACGTAAATAATAGGGGGAATATGTGCAAAATGGCTCCGTACATTTTTTTTAAAACAAAGCATGTGCTTTTTTACCTTTTAATCATAACTGGATATAATGAATGGTATAAATAACAATTAAAATTAACACGATTAAGGTGCTAAATTCCGAATCAATAATAAATATCCGGATTAAGGAGGAACATTTACTATATACTTATAGCAAAATATCTGGGGAGATGATCGGATATGGATGGGGGAATGTTTGCTATATAGTAAATTTTTCCAAGGGGGAACATTTACTATATAGTAAAGTATCTGGGGGGAAGGTTTGCTATGCGGAAGGTTTGTTATACGACACCGGAGTAAACGACGTTTAAGTTATAATACGGCATGAGTAAGCGACGTTAAAACTATTTATAAACAACTGATTTTTCCCCGTTTTGATTTGTTTATTAATAAATTATGATATAAAAAAATAAATATAAGAAAAACAACATAAATAAAAAATCAATTGTTGTTTTACATTTTAGGCAATCACATGTTTTTTCCATCTTTTAAAGTGTGTTATACAGAATAAAATAATAAAAAATTCTTTTATTTGGTTCAAATATATCTGATATAAATATCCCACCACAGCAGTCAAGCATATTAGCCCTAGTTCTAATAATAAAACCCTAAATGCTCGCTTACTCACAAGGGTTTTAACGGGATGCCATTACATGTAATGGAGCAGCTGCAGAGATTTTTTGCGCTCGCTTACAGAGTTTCTGAAGCCTGCATTTATCAATAATAAGACATATAACCTTTCATTTTGGCCACTATTATAACAAGTTTTTATTACCTACCAGTATTTTAGAATATAATTCCTACAAAATAAAAATTTGTTTACCAACTACATTTTGAATTTCGTCGTTTGAGGTCATTTTCCGGTCAAAGCCTCACTTTGGTATTTTTTGGATGCCATATTTGGCGATTGAGGCGTGAAAGTTTACATCAGTTGTATTAAATATACTAAATATCGTAGTAGAAATACCATATTTAGAAAAGTTCTGCCTTAGTTCCGTAGTTTCTGGTTACATTGCAGAGCTCCAGATAAGCTGCGTTTTTGCGTGATTACGCAAATAAAATTAACAAAAACCCAATTTTTCTATTTCCTTTGCGTTGTTGAACCCAATTCCATCCAGATATAACCCTATTCTTCGTTTAATGAGTGCTTACTTCACTCATTCATTTTTATGTAGTTGCGTAATTAAAGCATATCGTATGATTTCTGTTGCGTGACATTTTACTTTCTCTTTCACTCGTCAACACTCGTAAGATTACAAATCTCCTGAGGTTTGCCGAACAAAATAAATTCTGGTTCCCTGCTAGAATTTAGTCTTGTATGCCTTGAAATTAATTTTGTAGCGGTTTCAGTCTATTATTATGAATCGTCGAGGGAGGAAGAAAGCCCCTTTATGGTCGAATTATTCTATCGCTAATTATTTAAAGACAGATTCAAAAGCCATGGTTACACGAATTTTAGATACACTGATTGAAAATGCTGTAAATCATAGCAAAATTGTTGCAACAGAAATCATTGACGATATCTTCCCCATATCTTTTCATTAAGAATTTTAAAAGTTCATGATTTGAAAGATTTTAAGGCAACTGGATTCACACTATATATACAGGTGTGAATGTTCAGACCAAGTCTTAAACTGTAAATGTTCAGTTTTTGTGAACTATGAAAATATAATACTCCAATGGCGAACATACAATCAATGCAGTAACCAGCAGCAATATTTAAAGAATACAGTATAATGTACATCAGGAGAATAAAACTGGATGTATACATTTTCAATGCCTGATATACATGTACCTGCAACAAAAAAGCAATGCATGTCATGTACAGAGTAAAAGACCCAATTCAATTTATTCATGGTGGGTAAAAAACCCAATTGAATCTTATTCTGGTGGGTGAAAAATTTGAAGTAAAGCAGTTAAAAAGTAGATCACCCAATGGAAATGCTAAACAGGTGAGTTAAAAACCCAATTTAAGAAACCTTATCTGGAGCTCTGCATTGTATGGCGAACGATAGATAAATTTGTTGTTACTTTTGAAAAGCATACATTTTTCAGCCAAACCGATTTAACAAGGACTGGGATCATCAGTAATAGTTATAATGAAATGTTTGAAGCGTAAATAGTGAATTTTTATGTTCATCTGCAATATATTTTTTTGCTCTATTGTGACGAATGGGACCCCTTTGTAGCTCCGCCGAGACACAAGTTTATCACAGGAGCTACATTATTGCAGCTACATGTAATTAGCCCCAACGACTCTCCATAACGGGAATTCCCAATACATCAAAACGAGGTAAAGGTAAAAAAAAAGATGACACCGGAGAACAGTCAACAATCGATAACTTGAACACAAGGTAAACACTCCTGTTTTAAAAGGATATTATTATTTTTATTAGTTCATAGCATAATATGTTTGTATAAATACAGATTCATTCAAACGATAGGTATCGGATATTATACAAGGTGTGTTTCTGTAAGACCATCGGAACAAGGTAAACCAAGAATATAATAAAACAGGGACTGTATTATTCAATGTATTGGCAGTCACTACAAAAAATATGGGGTTGGGCTATATTATAAAGTGAAAATCCAGAAATAATGGGCAATCTGGAAAATGTATGTGATAAGCATTATTCGATATGAATCAACACGCCATTAAATACATCAACACGCCATATATATTCGCAGGAGAGAAAAAAACAAATCTTTTCTTTCCCGAAAAATTTGAAAAATTGCGCGCGAACAAACGTCAATCAAATCAGTCAGATTCTGGAAAAACAGTGGGATCGTGGCGACTTCTGACAACACTGTAATAAATTATATTGTGTTTCATATACCTGAATAATATCTTCAAGATCTTTGGTCACCGGGAACTAGTTGTATTCGTCGAGAATATCGATCGAGCACATCTCTTGACTTAAGTTCCCATTCTTGAGGGTGACTGCGCATGTCAGGCGCTACCGGATGTTTCAACCCATAACCAAAACGGACTATTACCAAAACGGACCATAACAAAAACGGACTATTGAAATAAAACATGTAAATTTCTTGAATAAATATGATAATTATATGTATTAATTTGCTTAGTGTGTTTTAATTATAAGCATATGTTCGTTTGCACATAAATTTGCCAAAAAAACCCAAAAGAATTGTAAGCATATTTTTAGTTACATTGTAAAAATAAATGTAGATTGTTATTGATAAATAAAATTTCTGAAAACGATCACGGTCCCTTAATGTATCTAATTTAGTGTGCACGACTCACGTCATCAGGTACGATCAAAATAGAAAGATTATAAAGCTAAAGAATTAGAATGTGTTTGGGAGCAATACAACCAAAGTGCCTGAACAGCATACCAAAAATCGGCTATGGTCGCCTATGCTTGTTGGAGGAGAACGTTAGTTTTATTATCTGACAGTCTTTATCATAACATCAGATTTGATATCCACTGATTGCACGGATATTTTTGAATTCAACCATCATAAGACCACAAACACGTAGATATAAAATGTTGAATTTGCAATGACCTTCATTAGGTAAGCTCAAATCCACAATATTTGAAAATGTTTTGAAGAAATTAATATTAGGCATTGATTGCAATGGTAGTTGTAAATCCAATTACCACACGATCATGACCACGACGGCGCCCCCCCCCCCCCCCCCGATATCTCCGAGTAACATATGTACCATGCGTAGTGCCTCAGGAATAGTAGTATTGTATTTGAAGAACTTCGTTTATCCATTACAAAACAATGGCGTGAAATGTTGTTGATGAACTTCGCGTCCAAATGTTTTAGCGTTATAGAAAAATTGAGTGATTGAATGAGTGAGTGATTGTTGGTCAACGCCAACTCACATTTTCAACTATATCATGGTCAGAACATGTTAATTATCACTGCGATGATGATGGTGTGGTCCTCTTTGTACTAGACCAACACGCTTTGCTGGATTTGTCATAGTGCTAGCTCACTGAAACAATAGTTCGCGGATAGAAATGTTGCCCAACTCCGACACTTTATCCTGATTCTGAGCCAATTAGTCTTTGCTCTTTCTCCTTAATGCTGCGTGCTTAGCGGAGCAGCAACAAATACCAATTTTACAGTCTTTGGTGTGATCCGACCACGGACTGACAAACACGTTTCATGCATTTTAGTCAATGGTTTGGTCCGATCGGGACTCAAACCCACGATCTACCACACTCGATGCGAGCACATTACCCATTACACCGAAGCGGATTACTTAAAACTGAGGTCACATCAACACCCGCATGGCAAACCATTTGGGCGGCTAATTTTTTTGGGGCTAATTTTCATCCTCAATAGTTTATAGCTATATTATTAAGATATGCTGTCATAGGTAAGTGGTGTATTTTAATGGGTCATATCGCAAGCATTGGACATATACTTCAGTACCTCAATATGGTGGTTTATTCAAAGTAGATTGATTGATTGATGTTTTATGCTTAACGCCACTTTCAGCAATATTCCAGCTATATCATGGCGACCAGTTTTAGTGGTGGAAGAAGAAGGAGTACCCGGAGAGAACCACCTACCATGTGCAAGCAACTGGTAAACTTTATCGCTTGCGGCAGCGAGTCGAGTGCACCTTTTCGTAATTTACAAAGCCGGGCGCGTTATTCAAAGTAGAACTCTTAGCTTAAACATGTCAATGTCGATTTGACCGCAGAATCTATGCAATGAAGACATACAAAGCATAAAATGTGCATTATAATTGTCAGCATGATATGCCCTCAGATATCCCGAATAGTCGATTAAATCGAATTAATTACCTTGTTCCGTTCGACTTCAAAACAACGTGGTCAAATAGTATACAGACACAATCACATACGCTGTTGTTCCTTATGCGACCGGAAATGTATACTTATTATGGCATTGATTGATTGATTGATTTTTGGTGTTTAACGCCACTTTCAACGCAGAGAACCACCGACCATGGATAAGCAACTGGTAAACTTTATCACTTGCGGCTGCGAGTCGAGTGTACCCTTTTTTGTAATTTACAAAGCCGGACACAAACCCACGCCATATTGGTGATAGGCTTGTATGAGTTGTTAGATCCAGCGACCTAACTCATTGAGTCACCGGAAATGTATACTTATTATGGCATTGATGGGTTGTCGTATTTGTTATTGTGACAACATGTTTTTTCAAAATAACCTAAGTTACATTATTACACTAATCCTTTTGAAATGAAAATACAGTGACCTATGTTATAAATTGAGGGTTCAACTTATTATTTTTGTTATTTCTTATGGGGGTGTCTATCTACCATCCCTCCAAACTTCCTTCAAATGAGGGACAAAAAGGTAAGCCAAAATGTCGACTTACTTACCTGTGGTCCTTCTACAGGTATGTATAATAAATCAAAATATAGATAAAAAACGAATAGCTCTTTGACGTTTAATATGTAAATACCACATGACACACAGATAAATATCAAATAAGTTAGTATAAGTAAAAACAAGACTCTATTTATAGACATTGATCATTGATATGTTTAGTCCTGGTATTGTCAACATTCATGTCTGTCTTTGTAGCTTTTGGCGAGTTCTTCTTCCTATAATAAAAAAAATACAATATCATAATATTCAATTAGTCCCACAATTCTTCTTACAATATAAGATTTGGAAATGCCTGTACCAAGTCAGGGCCATTGCGGTTTTCCCAGTATTCCGGTTGTTGACTGATTTTGTCTGTTTGTCGACTTATGAGTTATGCCTTTCCCTTTGGAAAATTACTCAGTGTTGGGTAATTTTGTATTTTGTAATTGGGCGCATAAAACTAGTTTAGTCTCCGCCGCCTTTTGTAAAATGTGCATGTAGAAAGCCAGGGATGTGAGCGTACATTAACTATGTGTATTAAGGATTCCGATTTAGCCTCGTCTGTGGGTTTTCGACTGGATTTTGGAAGTGTTCCGATAGGGTTGTATGTTTTGTTTTTCCTTGTACAATGTATTTACATTCATATAAGCTGTCTACAATGACCCTCCCTGGGACCACATTGTCAGTTCGGAATAGACAGATGTTCGTTTTAAACAGGTTAAATCAACAAGTATTTCAAACTTTTGGAATACATTTATAGTTCGGTTATAGGATTATACTGTATCACAATTTCATTAATGGGACCCGGGTGGCTCATTAAGTTAGGTAGTTATAGGGCCCGGGTGGCTCAATGAGTTAGGTAGCTGGATTACCTAACAACGCATACAATCCTATCACCAATACGGCGTGGGTTCGAGCCCGGCTTTGTAAATTCCAAAAGAGGGTGCACTCGACTCGCAGCTGCAAGTGATAAAGTTTACCAGTTGCTTGCCCATGGTCGGTGGTTCTCTCCGGGTAATCCGGCTTCCTCCACCACTACAACTGGTCGCCATGATATCGCTGAAAATATTGCTGAAAATGGCGTTAAACACAATAAATACAATTTCCATTATATGACATTTCTATTCTATTATGTTGTATGCACTTAGATGTATAATTCTGCTTAAATATTACCTATAAAAACCTATATATCTGAATAAGTGCACACGATTGGTTTCCGAAATAACCTCCATCAGGTACTCACAAAGGCGGAATATTGGAAACCAAATAAATCATGTCCTTGAAAGCCAGAAAACCACATGGTATACACAGTACAGACAAATAAATAGTTTGAAGATACCAAAGCGCAATCAGAACCCGTACATCGAATAAGTACAGACAACACAAAGAGGATAAAAGAACAAACAACGACCTACAAAACATACATATAAAACTAAAGATCGAGTAACACGAACTCCACTAAAAACCGCGGGTGACCTCAGGTGTTGCGGAAGGGTGTGCAGTTTGGCATTGACCACATGAAAGAGGAGTACCTTTCTTTTATTGTCAACTTGTTGTCGTCATGAATATGTATATCTGCGATGCTACACATTTGTTGTAAATTAACAAAAAACAATCATATTTGACATTTGTAAACAACATGACTTACCTCTGATAATTCTACCCGACTACGTATCCAACTGAAATAAAGAAAATAAAGAAAAATAATTAGATGAATTTGTCATTTACTGAGTTAAAGTCATACTAAGTATTTCGTTTGGTGTAAAGCACCCGTAGACGGGACTCAGACAAAGTCATACTTCGTTTGGTGTAAAGCACCCGTAGACGGGACTCAGACAAAATCATACTTCGTTTGGTGTAAAGCATCCATAGACATAGCCTGACAGACGCTAAATTAGAATTATAATGTGACGTAGGTCATGTGACGATTATTTATAATAAGAGTCAAGTCCGGTCTAATGTGGTGCAGTGTATGGGGGGAGTGTAGATAACTCCAGCGCGGACCCCGTTTGCGCGGTGCCCAATTGGCCGGTCCTGATAAGAGTGGTTGAGAGAGAATATTCATTAGGCGACTATTCAGTAAGAAAATTTACATGAAACAATAATTAGATCCTCGGTTGGCGAGTGGATTCAGTCATTTACTTCTTGAGGAGACCAACTTTGTAGCCTTCGGGCTGTTTGTAATCCTCGATAAATAAATAAAGCATTAAATTAAATTTACTTCTGACTACATTTCTAACACCATCGACATGGGTTTGCCCTGCGATGCCTATCTGAGATGTTAAATATTCTAGACAGTTACTAAAAACCGGGAGTGTCACTTTTCGGGTCTTTCTAACTGTTTCATCTTTCCAAATTATGATAGTCACGATATAGTTGGGAAATGATAGAGTTTCAAATCAGGTAGGTATAACGATTACACAGTGCTGTTCTCTAAAATATTGCTATTAAGTCTGAAATTAAAATGATTTTTTGTGTGCAATTTGTTAGATATAATCTCTTCAGTGTATTGTTTTCAAGTTTTTGATCAAGCCATATAATTTTGGTCTACGGAAATATGACATAGCTAGATTCCATTAGCATATGGGGAACGAAATATCTTGCACGTGGTCTTCCGGTTGTACGGACCGTTTCATATAGTCTATGAATAGTATGAAGGCGGGACTCAAATGAAAACTCTTGCTAAAAAGAGTTACTTCTCTGCATTTCATCTTTTTTACTCTAAGTTTTCATTAAACAGGAGAGCTCATGTCTTATTTATGCTATTTGTACTGCTTGCGTATAGTGGTGTCCACGCAACACATATTGTGCTGTGTTTTTTGTTTTGTTTCTCTTCGTCCTGTGTTACCAGTTTCTCTGGATTGTAGCTAACCCTTTCGGTATTCTCAAACGTTTTTCACCATCGGAGATATTTCGTGTTTAATTGTCATAATACATATAACATTTTATTTCATACGCACCATTATCTGAGTCAATATCTGAAAAATAAGAGGAAGAAAAATAATTATGCAATTTAAAATAATATTTGATGGAATCTATGCGAAAATTACTGATTTGTGAAGAATTATATATCGTTCATTCACCTGTTCTCGATAGTTACCAGTTCTCGATAATTATGCGCGTGAGAGTTTTGACATAAATCGGGAAAACGCACGTGTCTTCTGTTCGCCAGGATTTTACCTACGGAACACCACCTCGCTTCGCAAGAAGGAACAAATGGCTGTGCTACGTATCAAGGTATATATGAACATAATCTTTATAGTTTCAGATGTATATGCACATTTTCTTAGTCCAAAAATAACTCTAAGTTCACTGGGTCATTGCTTAAAATATACGTTTGTGATGTAAACAAAACTTTGCCGTCAATGAAGGTCAATTACGTATACGTCGTACAAAACCGCAAATATACAGGTGGCGCTGTTCAGGAAAAAAAGTCATGGAACACCGTTCGGGTCATACCTTATCAGTTTTATCTTCATATCAACGTTATTTCGCTATTGTGTAACCCCAATGGGACACTTTTTCAAACATGTTTAATTTTACATGTATGGTTATCAATCATCTTGGTGTTTGCAAAATATCTTAAATACATTTTTTTTCTTTTTTTTCCTATAATTGTTATTAGTAAACATGCCCTCCATAATTGATTTTTCATCATTTTACACACTTATCGAGAACTGGTGTCGTGATACACAAAGTGTCAGAAATAAGGTCATACACAAAAATCACGTTTTCTTCGTAACTTCTAGGAGTAATGAGAACTTTTAGGTTTGGTAGAAATGAAGAACTAGTTTTGACAAACAAACAAAAACAATTTTGTAAAAAATTATTGTTTCTAAGGGACACACGGGGAAAATGTTTCTTACGCTGCCGAGAACCGGCAACACCAGGATATATACCGCCACCATTTCTATGTTAGTGTAACATTTTAATTTGCCTATTAATTATAGCGCCTACTATGCTGTCATATGAAAACCATAAAAGAAAACCCAAAAAAGCCACTTAATACCCTGATTGGAATCGTGAGGAAAAAAACTACATTTTAAGAAAGATATGTTCTTTAGTTAACTTGTGTAGTTTTTTTCCATAAATGAATTTCCTACCGAAACCCAAGATCATAAGAATAAAGCACAGTTGTTTTGTTGTGGTATGCAATCTCTCTGAAAGGAGCGTCTGTTAGGCCTAAATTTGGAGCGGACGACGCGAATATACGATTCCACCTTAGGACGGTTTGTGAGTGCTTCGTGTTTCGTAAAATGTCACGCTGATTGTACGTACCAAGGCAACTTTCAGTAGCTCCCAAATGGGAAATAGCTTGCTAAGAGTGGTAGTTTATGTCCCGTTGCCATGCATTTTTTTTCTCTCGATATTCCATTATTCTCTTTCTCCTCTTTTTGTGACAATCTAAACATCCGCCTGGTGGCCATTCTTGTGCCACCTTTTTTCCCTTTTTTATTGTTTGTGATATCGACGTACATATTCAACTTTTTAGTGCCATGAAAAGTTTCTGGAATAACCTTTACAATTAAGTGAAAAAGTTTGGAACGCTCATATTTATTCGCGTTATCAATATAGGTCACAGGGGTTTGTTATGATTTTGTTTCATTCCTCGATTGACAACTTTAAAAACCATAAGGGCGGAATCTCCCATGTCAAATTTTCATACAAGACATTTTCAAAATAGTTTTGTATTGGTGTATTGACCGGATTCGCAATAATATTGGTACCTCTTTGAATGATAATAAATATATTTTTGATATTCCTATTTCTTTTTGTCTTCATATTTACCTATCTGCAACTTTTAAGCAATGTCTAAAATAATTTTTGACATAGGAGATTCCTCCCCTGTGTGTGTTTTTTTGTTTAGATTTGTCAGTCGAGGGATAAAAATAATTCGTAACAAGCCCCTGTGTATATCTGACATATTGTTTCGTGGTAGGTAATCAACAATCAATCAATCAATCAATCAATGATAAATAAAATCAAACTTACAGGGATATGGAGATATTCTGGCTAGACCTCCGCTAGCTGAAATAAATAAATAACATTTAGAAAATATAGCATGATAAGTCATGCTGAAAACACGAGGCAAATAATAAATTCAGGAGTGCCAGCGTGGTCGTGATGGTATGGTAGTTGGATTTACAACTAACTATGCAATCAGTGTCTATCACCACTAAAGTTGTGAGTTCGAATCTCGTTCATTGTGATGTGTACTCGATAAAACATCACGTGATCAAGTTTGTCAGTGACTTGTGGCAGGTCGGTGGTCTTCTCCGGGGCCTCTTGTTTCCTCCACCAATAAATATGGCTGCCACGATATAACTAAAATACTGTTGAATGACGTTACATACCATAATCTTAACCGTAATGAGTATCATTTTCTGGCAAAGATTAAATATATTAATGTTCAAGATTAGAGCGTTATATATATAGCAACGGTCCCATGTGAGGGTTGTCATTTTACTAACTGTCTATACCAAGTCAAATGCATCACTGTAACCGGCTTAGGTCGCCACCTTTGTGAAACTATCCCAAGCCAGAACCTGTATTTCCATCCGCTTATGAGGCCGTCTCTTTCTTCTCAACCATTTGTGGTGAGAGGTGATTGTTTGTTTTGTTGATATTGGTGGAACTGTTGACCATCAATGTGTGTACTTTCTTTTTTTTAACATTCATCAAGTATAAGTGTAGTTGTTTTGTTTTTTGTTTTTGTTCTGGTTTTATTTTTTATTTTTTTGTAATGGATAAACCGATATGTGATGCAGTAAGCATAGATGTATCAGAGAGACTCACCTAATCCTGGATGGCCGTATATATCTACAAGAAAAAGATGATCAGAGTTATTTAGAGAAAAGGAAAAAACGGAAACAAAACAAAACAAATAAAATGACAGAATAAAAAAATATGCACAAAGGTAATAATAAATATTAAATAAAATAAAAACAATAAATTAAATTGAAAAAAATACAGAAAAAAATCAAATAAAAATTTAATAAAATTGATTAAAAAACTTGACTTAATAAAAAAAATACTACAACTACACACATTATAGGTAAACATATTTACAACCGAACACCCTTTTTGTGAATTAAATGAAAGTTATATTAAAGTTTGTTACAGGTAATATTTATACTCACAATCAACATCGGCTGTAATAAAGAAAAAACAAATAATTATTATCAACCATATAAATACCACAAAAAATCATGTAATTAATGGTCAATATTCTCGTTATTTAACATTATGCACGTTTTCCTTTGAAATTAAAAGAAAGTAGCGTGTCCACTACAAGATGTTGTACATGTATCACTACACTATGGTGAAACGTTGGACGAGATATTTACTGCCGAACTACTTTGTCGTGACGTCATATCATTGGAATGCGACGTAAACAAAGCCACTGATTAATGTTATTTCATTCATAATATGTATCACGAATTCACGGTCATATTCGCATTAATTCCAAAGCCATAGTTTCAATATTTCCGGCAAATGTACTATGCACATTTCTAAAAAAAAAAAAAAGGTTGTGGAGTGACTCTGAAAGTGATCGAACAGTAACGTGACATTGGTGAATGAACGGCAATAAATAACGTAACGTCATGCACAAAATGTGCTCTCCTTAATATTTGTTAATTTTGATTCCACCCTGTTGTGTTTTTATTTTGATTTTATATTCTAACTCATATGTTAAGAACCGCATCGGTGGTGTAATGGTTAGATAAGAAAATGGTTGGTTCTTAGATAGACAGTAATTTTCAAGATCGCATTTTAAGCAGAATTGTTAACAAGGCAAAGGTCCTGTGTGTTAAAACAGTACAGATAGAATTATCAGTAGAATTTCCAAGAAAACAACTGTCATGGATGTTACAACAGTGACTACTTTTTATATACTTACAATAATGTTCGTATGGATTATCTACAAAATAAGACAAAAATCGTCATAATTAATATGAAAATTTAAACATAGAATTTATCATTGGTATGAAATATATTTAGGATCATGAAATTAGCTTATCCCCGCCACTTTCTATTGAAGTGCCTGTACCACAACATGCAAGTGTGCGGTCATGTATTTATGTATTAGGGGAGCCGATTTTGCCTCTTTCTACGATTTTTGATTGGATGTTGGAACTATTCCGACAGTGAGACATTTTTTTTGCTTTTTTATTTTATACACAACTAATTAAAATAAGAATATATGATATATGCCACTCTCACTTAAATGCAAAGATTACTTATAAAAACATTTTTTTCGTGGTTTCATAAGTTTAGGTGGACCCCGATTTACGGCTTCTGATTACCCCTTTGGTATTTTAAAACTTTTCTTCCAAAAAAAAAGGTAACAATGTAGAAAAGGCACCAACTTTTGTTATTTAATAGTGCACAATTCCTGATTTAGGACAAAAGAGGCCCTGTGCTAGTTAAGTTATGAGGCCCCTTACTTGGGCCCTGAATGTGGCACACTCCCATAGACTATTATCTCTATCATTTTGTCTGGAATCGCTCCGAAACAGAACGCTTTCAAATTTAAAATTCCCCCACATAGGTAAAAATCCACCGTAATAAACAAATTTGGTAGGAAGATGGCACCCACCCCCCCTGCCCAACGGGGCCCTGTGCTTAGGCACACATAAGCACAATTGTAAATCCGGCACTGATAGTGTAGTCCTTAAATGGATAGACAACATTAAACTTCGTTGGAAACTTTAAGCTCGTGATTTGGTTGTCCCACGGAATCCATGATTTTGCATTCCAAAATATACCGTATACATATAGTTATTTAACTATGTAATTATTTCATATATCCACTAGGGCCTGTTCGTTTGATTCCCACTCGTGTTTATTATGTGATAAAATGTGTCAGTGACTTGCGGATGACTTTGTCTTACAAGTAGTCCAGTTTCCTTCTTTAATAAAACTGATACTCACGATTTAACTGATATAAAACTGTCATTAAACAGGCATAATGCAAATCTTAATTCTGATTTATATGGGATGCCAATGCCAATTTGTGTGTTTAATATGCTAAAAAGAGTTCGTTAAGCAAATACATTATAATTGTTCCCACCATGAATTTGGTAGTCACGATATAGCTGACAAAATTGATGAAAATTTACATTAAACCCCACATCAAATCCAACAGAGATCCGAAGGGGAATAACCCTACCCAACCCAATAGAGATGCAAAGGAAAACAAACCAACCAAAATGTCAATAGTAAATACTTACAAAAGTCTGGCATATCTGGTGAATCTACAATATAAAAAAGTTAATTAAACCTTTATCTAAGAAACTGACAAACTTAGTTGAAAATGGAGTGAAATATTTTTCTTAAATTAACTAAGCATATTTTAAGGCTCTTATTCCAGCAATGGGATTGGGAACAAGTTCTAACATTATAAACGGCCTCTCCCTGCAATTTTCGACATAGCGTAAGACATGGGAGAACAATAACAAAACAAAGTGATGACTAAGGTTTTCCCATTGTAATATTTCCCTTTTATCTTCATTAGATTCTATATCAGACATTTGTTTGGCTGACTTATGTCAGGTCTACAACATAGAAATTTAGCTTCCTGGTCTGGTCAGTAGTTCCCAACATAACTATAAAAAAGCTGATATTTGGATTGTTTTATGCTAGGTTTTGGACAATACTTTACCGATGTGGTGCACTACGTACATATTGCGAACTTGCATGACTGTTTTTGTTACAAAGTTTTCAATTTTCTATCGTCAAGTAAAACCAAAGAAACATATATACAGAAAACGTAGACGCATGTGTCTAATTTCGTGTATTAGGCATTTCTGGAATAGCCTTCATCAGGGACACTCAAGGTAAAAATATTAAAAAGCTTTATAAAGAACATTGGGAGCAAGTAAACCAGAGGACCTAAAAATGGCCGGAACCAGTTAAGGTTATCAGTGCTTGAGGGAGATTTTAAGTTGTAATAGATAAATATTTTGTTGGTAGTTGATTCAGCAATTATTGAAGCAGGCTTACGCTCTTTGTTTTTCTCTTTGTTATTTATTAGTTCTTAAAACGCTCCCTTTATATCTTTCCAGATTGTGATTTGATCACTTTTCGCTGCTATTAATAACTATATCAGTAAAGAAAAATCAGTAAGTACCTACCTCCACCGAAAATTATTGGCTGTCGAGCTGAAATGTATATGAAAAATTGCTATATTATAATATATCATATGATATAATTATGAATAGCATATCGTTCTATTAGATGGAATGCATGGTTTTTTTTTAAATGAATATGTAGTTACTTTCAGAAGAGTTCCAATAATGAAGCATTGCCAAAGTATTTGAAAAATGAGTATGACATTAAGGAAAATCTTAATTTCTGAAAACAATACATATATTTATATATAGAGAGTGAAAGATGTCTAAACAGTACCTATTTGCGTCAAACTTTTGTGTTAAGGATTAGACAAATCATTTGTTTGTGCTTGTTGAATTTACAAAGATGTTGTACATTGAAACTTTATTTAAAGTTCTGTTTGTACAGGATTTCGTCTTGTTCAGGCTTCGGTTTGTGCAAGTTTCACTGTATATACATATGTATTGCAATACTGAACACTTGCATTGCAGCTTTTATTCTCTTGTAATGTTCTGGTCAGGAAATACCTCGTAGGCGTGTTACAATATTCGTCACAATAAAAATAGGAATTTTCTATGACAAGCATTTTAGATGAACGTTGCACCTGCATTTGGAAGCCATGATCGATAAATTGCAAAATTAAAAATACATAAATTTCGAGAGCGCATGCTCTATACTACATTGTAAACACAAATAAAAACAAACGCCACCTGATATGCGTAAAATGCTGTTAGAGTAATGATAAGAATATAATAAAAAGAACTATATTTTTGATCGCATGCAGTAAATCCTTGCGCTAATACACTATAATAATAGAGGTAAAGAGAAATTATGATATAAGTAGGAAGATGAAAGCGAAAGATCTCTTTAAGAACTTGGTCGTTCTAATTTCGAAATGACTAACTGCTAAATATATGCTACTTCGAGATGTTTTTACGTATTTGTAAGAAAAGGATTGGATTGTTCTTAACAACTGAAAACTACAATATAATGATTTCTTACCAACGGATGGCGAAAATAAGTCCACATCTGTTTAAAAGCACATTCCGTTATATTAATAAATTTTAACACTATTTCGGTTGTTTTAAATTAAAAGTCTGTTATTTTGATATAATAATGAAATTTGATATAAAATAGAAATACAAAACGAGAAAGAATTATTATTATTAGTATTACTTTAATGATTTTTGTTTTGCTACACAAACATTCTGGTTAAGTCTTTTCTGTTGAATTAATACAGAAATTCGGTAGTGACAAGAAAAATAGAAAAAAAACCTTATATATCTGACATAATAACTGGTTCTAATCAAATACTAAAGGTCAAATGATATTTACTTATACAATAAAGATATGTTAATACTGAAAAGAGGCCAGGCATATGATATAATAAAAATAGCAGTTTAATCGAAATTTGTTAAACATGATACTATATATACATGTAAACTAAAATAGCATGAATACACAATTTTATTATTTTTAACATAAATGAAATCACACTTTAAAAAAAGCACTATGCTACATAGCTGTTCGTTCTAACAATAAAGATAGAAGATTCTAGTCTACTGACAGTTTCTTACCAAACATTGGGAATGGTGATACATCAGCTATAGTTAATAAATGCAAAAAATGTTAAGTTATTAAAAATGATGTTATATATTATAGGGTAATGCATTGATATTGAACCACAGCAGTGGAGTAATGGTTAGCGTGTTCGCGTCGAGTGTGGCAGATGGTAAGCTTAAAGCCTCGCGGTCGGGTCTAGCCAACGACTGTAACATTGGCAGATGCTTATTCCACGCTAAACACGCAGCATTAAGGAGTAACAGCAAAAAAGGTTTGGATAGATATCAGGATAATGAACGAGAAAGGAGCGACATGTCTATCCACTGTCTGTTGTTTCAGTGAGCAGGCGCTATTAATATTAACCGAGCGTGTTTGTTTAGCGCAAAATAGATAGCATCATCATGATGCCATCGAAATATAACTTGGTCTCGCCACGATATGGCTGAAACAATGCTCCATTTGCGTTAAACAACAAAACACATTTAAATAATTGGTACTATTTCATAATTTATATTACTGAAAATCTTCTTGTTAATAAAACAGAGAGAAGACAACATTAAATGCATGTAGGGTGTCGCATGTTGGTTAAAATGCCGCGTCAGATTGTCATGTGTATTTTGAACATGGTTATGGAATAAAAGATAAATAGCTATAATTAGCTAAAATATACAATACAATATACATGAGACGCATGCGCAAATGTATATAGTACACATCGTGAAAAGCGAACCTCATTACGTTATTTACACATGACAGTCACGTGGCAAATACATGTATATGATTTTTTTTTACATTAACACGTGGTGATATTGATGTGACAAAAGAAACCATTCATAATTAATAAAACACGTTAACCAAAATCAACCACAAAAGAGAGATGTGCGATCAAGCCATCAATCTGCATAGTTTAATACGTTAACTTAGTGAAATAAGAGCTTCCATGTTGTACTCGCATTTCAAGATCAACTTGAAGACAATGCCGGATTTAGATAGAAGCCCTAGGATATTCCACTTGCGAGACCTGTACAAATTCCCCACCTTCACGACTGGAGGAAGATGGAAGTGTGTTTAATTAATTAATTTTGAAAAAGGCGAAGATGATGAGGGGTTTTTAAAATTCTGAAATTGAATGCAACTGTGTAAGGAAAATTACTGAATGTACAGTACGTTATGACAGCATAACAGTGAAAGTCCAATAACAGTATTAAAAATATTATACACATTGGCCGGAGTCCCCCTAAATTTTGAGGCCCTAGGCTTTATTTAACCTATCGAGCCTATAGGTAAATCCAGAAATGCTTGATGCTCTTTTTTGCGCTCTCGTAAATTTTCTGATATTTATGACAATTACATTGCCGAGTGGTTCGTGTCGTTGACTTCTGAAAACAAGCGACAGCATATGTCTCTTTATTCACGGATATTTATCAACCACAGGAGTATTCAAGCTTGTCATCACTGACATGGGTTCGCTCCACGACATCAACATGTACTATTCATGTTTACATACATCGTTCCATGATCGGCGGTTTAACCTGTCAGTTGAATATAACTGTATGGACTTTCCTCTGCCATTAAATCTGATTGTCACAATAAAACAGAAGAAATGACTGACAACAACGATGAGCTCCGATAACCCAACCCAGAAAAATAATAAAGATGATATTATATAAATCACAATACAAATGTACATACCAAATGACGAGCTTCTTCTTGATTGGATATATCTGGCTATAAATAGAAATGTAAAACACCATTGCAACACGATAAATGCATTACTACAAAATATATGTTGTATAAGTTGACCCGACCTTGTAATCACATGACCTTTTAGTACACGTGTATCTTTGAAAAAAGGTCACAGAGAGCGATTATTGATTTTCTGTGCCGTATGAAATACACAGCACTACTTCCATGAAGTGTTAGAAGTAAATGTTTAGCCAATCAAAATTCTACTTGCCACAAGAACATCAGATAAAACCTTTTAGTACAATTTAACATTTATATTCATGTTCCAAGCCGGGGCCGGATTTTCAACAGCATAAGTAGTGGTCTTATTTGTATTCAGTTATTTGAGGCGAGACGTGATTGTTCGTATTGTTGATATTGGGTGAATTGTTGACAATCACTGTTTAAATTTTCTTTTCATAATTGGTGTCACAAGACAGCAAATCCCAACGAAGTACCGTATCAAATACAAAATGCACATACATGATTCTGATTGGACGGTTCTGATTTCAGAGAACAGGAACGTTACTCGCATTAAACGGTAGCAATGCCTTGTCTGGGGGTTATACACAATTTCTAGTTGCCTGTTCCTACTTAAAAACAGCATTTCAGCACACTACATCCGTTACTGGCACGCAAATAAAAAGTGACGGTATTTAACAAAGATTCAAGGAATGTTATAGCAGCTTCATTTGGAATTGGTTTTTGAATATGACAAATTCCTGATATTCGCCAAAAAATTTGGTACATGATATATGATTCAGAAAATGAATTATTACACAACAAACATCTTTAACTGTTTCGCCATAATATAGCTAAACTATTGCTGAAAGTGGGGCTAAACACCAACAATCAATCAATCAATCAATCAATCTTTAGCTGTTAGTTGTGTTATTTACTACTCACATGCTGTTGATCTTGGGATGGCTCTGAGCATGAATCCTGAAAATCAAGAAAAATGAGAAATTAATATAAAACGAAGAAAAAACCAAACCAGACACACAAGCACTGTCGGAACAATTTCAAAACCAAATAGAAAAATCGTAGCAAGATACCCCTAAAACATATATACATTAAGGCATGACCTTTCTGAATTGGTACATACTCTTCCATAAAAAATAACTGACCGTGTTAACCTTGTTTTATAGTTCAAAACTTCTTGTCTTATGTCTTTTTTTTATAACAGTCATATGTTTATATTTATTTATTATAACAGCTCATAATAAATAAGGACTAATCATGTTTGTATATAGAGGCAAAATGTCCTCGCACGTTGTTATTATCTTGTAAGCAAACTACAAACAATTTGGGAAATTCCTGTATTATTTTGGATCCTATACAAATTACATATGTGTAAGCTCAAGTATACCGTATTACATACAGTCAACCTGACTAATGTGACCTTCCAGGGGAACATTGAAATAGGGTCACATAAGACATGTTGTCGCTTAATGTGGGTTCAATTATGATGAAATACACTGTGAAGGAAAACTAAAATTAAGATCTCACTAATACACGTTATTGCTTAATAGAGGTTGTCACTAAAATAGGTTTGACTATTTAAGTTCAATCAAAGTTGTGGATTCGAACCCCGTTCATAGCGAGGTGTACTCGATTTAACATTATGTGATAAATATATCATAGAATAAAGAACAAAATACCACTGTCGAAACAGGGGCAATATCAAAACCTTAGCACACATATACACGACGAAAGTGTTTTCCAGATGTGAGTGTATTTCTTATTACCAATCTCATAGCGGTGTTTCGTACCCAAAACCATGACCCATTCATTATACATAGATATCTAATTTCATGGCCACGATACGTTTCTGGAATAACCTTCATCGGTACGCATAAAGTAAAAAAAAAACCAAAAGGTAAAATAGACTAAAGAGAAGAGTTAAAATCTGTTGTGCCTGTAATAGATTTGGGAGAGTTTGATGATAACAAACGGGTAATCAGAATCCGTAAATCAACGCAGTACAGACAACACAATGGCCAATAGATAAAGGACAAAAGGGCAAACAACTATCTACAAAACATTACATATATAACTAAAGATCGAGTAACACGAACCCCACACAAAACCGGGGGTGAACTCAGGAACGTATTTTTAATCCATAGTCAATAGTATTTACATCCCTATTCTCATTTAGCCACATTAACAGATCAGGACATTTGAGTAAAATTTTCTGTTCATTTATAGATATTTGAACTTTGTCAAAATCAGTAGTTAATTTAAGAGTAAATACATGAAATGTTGTTACAACATTATGCAACATATGAGGGAACATATTTGTTATTTTCATTGAACTTTGCATGAAATGACATTTTTTCTACATTAAGCATGTTAAAGGGAAATAACTCATGTTGGAACGAAAAATTGTAGAATCAAGTCGGAAATGGTGTCAATGTTCTATACAGCATTACAGGTGTAAAACGCTGATTAATTTCTTTAAGATTTTCTACTCAATTTTTGTTTTTTCGACTATATCTGTCCATTTGTTTAAAATTTAAGATATCAACACCATTTATTTCCTGAAACGTACATGATTCCTCTACATTCTGTTGGGTTATCATGGACATGGGATATTTAAAATCATGCAGTGGAATGTCAATCTCTGAGACATCCCTTGCTCTGCCTGTTGCAACGCATCCCTATAAATGTGGTATTGATAGGTCATGCATCAAGACCCCCATAGATTATTAATATACAACTAAATCAAATCAGATTTGGTCTCCCAATGATCTCTGTATATTGACCTGAAATTACTATTTTATTTCTGCCATGTTTTGTAGATCGTTGTTTGTGCTTTTGTACTTTTTCTTTTTGGCAATTCTGTTGTCTGTTCTTCAATTTACGGATTTTGATTACTCCTTCGGAATCTTCAAACTCTTATTAATTTTTTTTTTCAAAATGCAACATTGCGAGGGAATCCGTTTTTCTTTATAGTGCTGATTTTGTAAATGTTCTAAGCTCTGATTGGTGAATTAGTGGTTATTTATATCTCTAAGTGCATAAAAACTGAAGAGAACAGAAGCAAAAACGCTTTGTCATGATGTCCTCATTAAATAACCACCTTTATGACTGTAATCTGACGGTAATACATTATGGTCATTCCACAATACTAATTAACCTTGTGAATTTGATTAATTTAGGAGCTTACTGTTTGGCCGTTGTAAATGTATTAGAACGTGTTCGTACTTGTTATTTTACGGTAATATGACATATATATGGACGGACGAAAAAAAAAACATACGAAACAATCGTCGCCGTTCATTTGTAACGTTAGAGAAAAAACCGAAAGGAAAATTAACATGATAAAGAATAGACAATCCAGAGGCACACGCAACAGTGGGAACAAGGGACATAATGAGGCCCAAAAAAACTAACAAAATGTAAAACACACAAAACAAAACACGTGAACAATATGGACCACACCATGACAACATTGTACGAACCCGGGTGCCTGTTTCTAATAAGACTTCAGAAGTGTTGCTCATGTAATGAAGTCCAGTAAGAGTCCAACAGCAATACAAATGTAAACAGACAGTAAAAAAATATACACAGATCACACACCAAGGTAAATATGAACACATTCACATGAACAGTACAACAGTAGGGATAACGTATGCTGGCTGTCAACTGACTACTAGCAGGATATGCTGGTTAAAACCCGTTACATGTATTTATCGGATACTTAAATATACTTAATATATAATTAATCTTAAACATCTAACATGGAGGGAGCGTCGTGGTTGTGATCGTATGATAGTTGAATTTACAACTATATATTCAATCAGTGCATATCATCACTGAAGTTGAGAGTTCGAATCCTGCTCATGGCCAGTCGATACAACATTATGCTATAAAGTTTGTCAGTGACTTGCGGTAGGTCCGTGGTTTTCTCCGGGTAGTCCAGTTTCCACCACCAATAAAGCTGCCCTCCACGATATAATTGAAGTATTGTCGAAAGTGGCGTTAAATCCCACAACATTAACCCTAAACATCTAACAAAACTAAAAGTCTTCGTGGAAGAAAAGAATACATATATCATCAATTTGCTGGAGGTAAATATAAATATACGAACAAAAAGAGTCAACATATAGTTGCTAAATCATTGCCTTTATGAATAAGAAGAGTTTGAAGATACCAAAGGTGCAATCAGAATCCGTATATCGAAGAAGAACAAGGACAAAGGACAAACAACGATGAGCATATCGTTGCCTTGTTGGTAAGTGTGTGTGGTTGCGGCGGAGTTAAACTAGTTCTATGGACCCAAACCATCGAAAATAGGGCAGGCATCGTGGCAATTCATTTAACCATATTTGACAATGTCAATTACTTTTCATGGGTGTTAATGTGCGTATTATACATTATACAAAACGAGATATGTTTGCTCTTGAATATGACCCCGTTTTTCTCTTTGACATTTGTTACAGTGTGTTAAATACAAGGTCACAAAGCGGAAAGCCCTGACAAAATCCAAGACATAACAAATACTAACGACGAAAACAAGTTTGAAAAAACCAAAGCAAAGCAAATATGTCGTAAATAAAACAAGGGCATACAGTACAGTAGCAAAACCGGAAAAGCAAACATTCGTCTACAAAACACTACCAATTGAATTCGTTCCAGGATAAAATGTCTTGAAATTTACAGTTCCTAAATAATCAAAATAATATAATTTATTAAACAATCTCTCTGAGGAAAAGAAAAAGCTATTCGATCTCGTTTTGGTTCTGTGGTTTTCTTGCTCACAAAGACTTTTAGATTATTTACCTTCACAAATTTTGATTTTGAGCGTAAATGATGAAAGGTCATTCCAAAAGCGTGTCGTGTGCACTACATTTGATATCTTTTAGATTTGGTTTTATTATATTGAGTCTTATTTCGTTCTAACGGAATTTAAACAAGTTAAACTATGTTGATCTGTACCATTTGTATTACTGAATTTAACTTTGAAGTTCATAATCCGGGTGGATTTTATAATTGTTCGTGTTGCTCAATCTTGTAGTTTTCTGTATAGTGTTTTGTAAGCAAATTATTGCTTGTCCTTTTGGCCATTGACATTGTGTTGTCTGTGCTTCTTCGATTGACGGCTTCTGATTGCCCCTTTGGTATCTTCTTCGATTGACGCCTTCTGATTGCCCCTTTGGTATCTTCTTCGATTGACGGCTTCTGATTGCCCCTTTGGTATCTTCTTCGATTGACGGCTTCTGATTGCCCCTTTGGTATCTTCTTCGATTGAGGGCTTCTGATTGCCCCTTTGGTATCTTCTTCGATTGACGGCTTCTGATTGCCCCTTTAGTATCTTCTTCGATTGACGGTATCTTCAAACCTTTCTTACGGTGCTGTATTAAGTGATTGTTTTTCATTTTTACAATTTACACCATTTCCGTAATGAAAAAAAAACAAAAATTAAAAAAAAAACATTTACAATATCAGCGATCGTTTGTTACAGATCGACTTCCTGTATTTATCAAACTGTCAATTATGAAATGTGACAGAAAGCAATTAAACATGACGAAATTCGTTTAAGTGCTAACTGACATGGTGTACAAGCAATTACATGTGGTTAGGGTTTGGACTGTTCTGACGGTGCGGTATCTTGTGTTTGTTTTCATTTTTTCATTTCTATTATATGTGCTATTTCCCTAATAAAAAAAAAAAAAACCACAACAACAACATTTACAATATCAGCGACCTTTTTTTCAAATCGACTTCCTTCAATTATGAATAAAAACAGTAAGCAATAAATTGTGATGAAATCAGTTTAAACATTAATTAACTTTTGTTTGCTTTCCATTTTTATTATCTGTGCTATTACCGCAATTAAAAAAAATAAAAAATAAAAACAAATCGGCGATCATTTGTTGCAAATTGACTTCCTGAAGAAAAAAAGCAATTTACGATGCAGAAATTCGTCAAATCAGGTTAATTAACATACCATACACACAATTCTATACCAAACCACATTTTTCATATTATGTTCACACCTTGTCAGTTAATGACCCCAATTTCACAGGAAAACAAATAACACGTGTTTCTTTTTTGTTGTAGGTTAAAAATAGGAAAAAAGTGACAAGTCGAATGATTTGTGAACAGGAAACAACAAGACACAAAATAGCAATATCAATAAAATAAAATATATGATCCAAAACAGGAGGAAAAGTTTCCAGGTAAATGTTCTAGAAAAAACACTATAACAGGTAAAAACAAATGTGTATCTCATTATAGCTATACTTACAATAAAGAAATTGCATAACTAGCAATGGTTATTATTATTATTATTATCGGAACAACAATATAGAGTTTATTCAAAAATGCTTGTCGCAATTTATCTTCACAGCCCAAACTTCTTTGAAATTACCTTGTGAAACCAACATTGATTATAATAATTAACTAATGAGCAATAACTCATCTACAAAGAGGATTTCCTATGATAAATGTCGTGTATCCCATGACCACCTGCTACTTTCAGATAGTCATGAAAATAACAAGTCCTCAAAAGAGATAACACGATCTATCATGTATTGTGCAACTTAAATTGCCATGAGTAATTAATATTACGGTTCAACGGTATTTTGTTATGTCTCGGCGGTCAGTGTAATACTGGAGTACCGTAGTAAACACATTGATCTTCCACTAGTTACTGTCATACTATATCATATAAATATGTATCTAGTAGACCCAAGGATAAGAAGAAAAGTTTGAAGATACCAAAGGGGCAATCAGAAATCGCATATCGAAGAAGAACAGACAACACAATGGCCAAAAGAAAAAGTATAAAAAGACAAACAATGATCTACAAAATATACATATACATTTTTGTAAAACTAAAGATCGAGTAACACGAATCCCCACTAAAAATCGGGGGTGCACTCAGATGCTCCGGAAGGGTAGGAATCGAGATCGCTACTGATTGCTTAAAATGAAGATATAAATTAAACTACCATACCATCCTGGCAACGACAGTTCCCGAAATAGCTATCGTAATCCAATGTTTGTAAAGCTATGTCAGTTATTGCAACCCATAATATTTACAGAAAATCTTTACAGACGTCGCAGTGCTTTATCATATAATTAAGATCTGATTCAGCCCAACATTTCTTTGGAAATGCCTGTACCAAGTCAGGGCCATTGCGGTTTTGCCAGTTTTCCGGTTGTTGACTGATTTTGTCTGTTTGTTGACTTATGAGTTTTGCCTTTCCCGTTGGAAGATTGCTCGGTGTTCGGTAATTTTGTTGTATAATTATACTCCGTTTACCATATAATAATTACAAAAAAGAAGAAGAATAGGTTGAACGTCTGGTAATGTACCCTTCTGAAATCGTATTCTAGATCCATGTTAGAAAAATACATATGTAAATACCATAGGAGTAATCAGAAATCGTACTTCGACAAAACAGACAATGCAGTGCCCAGACAAAAGGACAAAGGGACAAAACACTCCACAGTAAACAAATGAGAGACACGAACCCCACTTTAAACCGGAGAGGAACTTAAATCGTTCTTCGACAAAACAGACAATGCAGTGCCCAGACAAAAGGACAACGGGACAAAACACTCCACAGTAAACAAATGAGAGACACGAACCCCACTTTAAACCGGAGAGGAACTTAAATCGTACTTCGACAAAACAGACAATGCAGTGCCCAGACAAAAGGACAAAAGGACAAAACACTCCACAGTAAACAAATGAGAGACACGAACCCCACTTTAAACTGGAGAGGAACTTAAATCGTACTTCGACAAAACAGACAATGCAGTGCCCAGACAAAAGGACAAAACACTCCACAGTAAACAAATGAGAAACACGAACCCCACTTTAAACTGGAGAGGAACTTAAATCGTACTTCGACAAAACAGACAATGCAGTGCCCAGACAAAAGGACAAAACTACAAAACACTCCACAGTAAACAAATGAGAAACACGAACCCCACTTTAAACTGGAGAGGAACTTAGTTGTTTCGGAAGGGATATTTGAATTCGAATTGCATTGTGTTAAGTTAATTTGTTTTCCTTTTGCCCAAGTCAGGAGAGACATCAGTCAGTAATACAAAAATACAAAAGGGTGGAACTAAACTAAAGAAAAATGCTAAAACAATGATATTCCCCTAAAAAAGTCCAGATGTTGTAGAACTGTTAGTGGTACTGGTGGTTAATGTCTAGTGGAATTATTGCATGCATATCTAGGAGGAGAATAAGTTCAGCAGGAACTACGAAATAGACAGTAATGAGGAAGAAATGGAACAACTTTTTACTGCCACTGGAAAAGTATGAAGAGTTGGGATGGTGACGAACAATTTCGCCTTTCGTAGCAACAACAATGCGCTTAAAACATTGTTTTTACCTGGAGGGAATGTGTTATCGGCCCAGTGATAGCAATGCAAACGAATATATCTATTTTAGTGCGGAAAGCGCGTTTCTGGAATAATTTTCATCAGGTACGATATTACAGACCAATAGGGTTATTTTCTAATTGCCATCACCCTCAATAATGTTTAGCGATATCGTGATTACCAGACTTTTGCACGAGGAAAGCCCCGACAGTGATAACGACCTTATATGTGAAAGTTTTAGTACTTGGGAGCATGTCCACGTGAGTGGTATCACATTATGACCTTAATTCTTCTGTCATCGAAGCCACTCAGAATCAATAAGTGAAAAGACAAGAGTTCTAAAAACACTAAATCTCACAAACTTCGGAAAGAGATATCATATCCTCATTATTTAGCTTGGGTGCTGTTCAAGGTTCACTGGGCTCAAAGCTAGAGGTGATCAGTACATGCAAATGTAGGGGAAGTCATCTCGCGGATTTGCGGTAGTGGTGTCAGGTAATAATAAGGACCCTGGGCCATAGTGGGCAACTTGTTTGGAGAGCGCCACGTTCTCTTCACTATAAAGACATATTTTGTAGATTTCGAAAAGCAGTAGGCGTATTGTACCCGCTAATTCTCCAAACTTGTTCAGTTGTAGTCAAAAGTCGTTGACCAGGCTGACAAATCCCTTCCCTCGTTTCTATATAGTTTTTGATTTATTATTGAACTTATTCTGATCCTGAATATAAGTGAAATACTGCTCGCTGCACGTTAAGTAAAAATCAACCAATTAATCAATAAATCATTATTGTAGTATTCTGATATTCAGTTTAATAAATGGTATGTCAATATTCAGATTAGTAATAATGTGCTTTTCCATATCTCACAACACGTGGGTCAAAAAAGAAATTACATACGTATACATACGCTACGATAGGAAGTAAACAAACAAGTCTAAAATTAGTAACACTAATGAAATAACTCTCAAAATTCGTATTGCATTTATTGATCAGTCTTATTTGTATTGTACTAACACGACTGACACTATTTCTATAACATGCTGCTAATATTAACGAGGCCATGATAAGGTATTGGTTACTTTATGTTTTTGACTAACAAATGTAAAGATTTCATTAAAGATTTTAATTGGAAAGAAAAGTAAAGCATGTGTTTATCACAAAATATAAAAGGGGTCATATAACCCCATGGTAACCTACGGATTGTTACTTCATTGAATGTTAGGCGTCAGACAATAACCACAAAATGTTCATGACACGTCATAAAACTCGCAGTATGTCACGGAGATAAACACAATTGTGCGTATTTTGCCAATAAACGTCAGAAAAAGCCTTAGTAATAACATATACATTCTACTTATTTAGTTCATCTACTTTTTATTTGTGTTATTGTTCGATTGAATGTGTATATTATGGCAGTGATGCCTCGATTTACTCTGTCATTGTCGAAAAGGAAAATAAAAAATATCATTATCAATCCGAATTCTTTCTTTTTTGCACAACCGGATACGGAAGTTGACAAATGAAAAATGCGTCCACCATCTTGTATGGGTGTGCCTTTTGCATTATGGAATATAAATTTTATTATTTATTTTAGATAAAATGATTTGTGATAACTATCAAACGAATATGCGTCCTTTGTGATAACTAGCGTATGGCATTTCTGCGATATCCTCGATCAGGTAATAGAAAAGTTTGTCCTCCATTCTAATTTGTTCAGCTAAGATGTATCCAATACAACATTAAGGATGGCTGACCATATATCTATTCCATAAAAGCAGTATTTATTCTTAACCCCTAACTGCTGCGTGCTTAGCACAGAAGCAATACATACAAATGTTATTGTCTTCGGTCTGATCCGACTGGAACTCGAATCCACGATCTACGGAATTCGACGCGAGTACTCTCCCCATTACACCGCCGATGAGGCCACTGACAACTATCGCTTGCATACCAGGTAGCACCTGCTATTAGGGTTAGTTTTATGATGCTCAACTCCACTTTAAACAATATTTCAGTTATATCATGGCGGTCAGCTTTGTTGGCGGGAGGAAACCAGAGTACTCGGAGAAAACCACCGACCGGTCGCAATTCACTGACAAACTTTATTACATATTAATGTATCGTGTACACATCGCCTGAACTCATTTCAGTGGTGATAGGCATTGATTGCATAGGTAGTTGTAAATCCAACTACCATACGAGCACGACCAAGATGGCCTCTGCACCTGCTATTAATATACTGATGTATAACTATTATGCAAATAACCTTCACTGTATTTATAGGAAGATCTTTTGTTTCAAAGAAAGCAAACACTTTCTTTTTATCGTTGATTGTCATATTTGATTGATTCATTATATATATAAATGTAAACTTGGAACAACAAAAAATGACACCCTGGCAATTCTTAAATAATGGCAGCTGACATACTACCTTGAACATAGTCTCTAATATGGAAAACAAATAATGTTACTATCTTCGGTTCATATCAAATAAAGCTTATTAGCATGACATAGCTGAAATATAGGTAAAGTTGCTAATAAACACCTATCGTGAATTCGTTGATATTCGTGTGTGCCTATTTTCACAGTTTGAGGACAAATTACATTTTCGTGGATACTTAGATTCGTGAATGTCCATTTACAAACTGAAAACAGTTTAAAGAAAATAATACTGTATGTTTTTTTGTAGTATATCGCGTCTCACATACGTACGACATGGTTGTCAGTGAATAGTAATGAATATTTCGTTGCATTCTACATTTTATGCCCCACGAAAATTGGTACATCATGAATAATAATGCATTCACAGTGTACTCCATTGCATTTATAGAGATGGTATATGACGGGAATATTGACAGGAATATTGACCATATCTGTTATATACATTTGTACCACTGAACTGTAGGCTCATGAGCTAGGAATTATGCCTCACCATCGTAAAACCTACGGTGACAGTGGGATGAACACCAAACAGACAAACCATTCGTATAACATTTACTGAAATCTACAACGTACTATTTAACCAGATACGTAGTTGATTCTACACTAATGTCCAAATGCCCATTTATATAATTTCACGAAAAACATGCAAAACTAAAGTAAAAAATAAAGAAGACTTACTTTGTGATGAAACCAATGCTGCAATAAAGATAATATATATTTTCTTATTTGTCATAGATAGTAGCTATATATTGATATTGATGCATTTAAAATATTTGTTTATTTGTTTTTTTTGTTTTTGTTGTTGTTTTTGTTGTATTCTGTAAGCTGTATTGCTTTGGAATGAATAAAGATTTATTCAGAACACACACAATTTTATTATTCGCCCCTTTTTATCCTGATATCAATTATTAATTTCATTTTAGTTAATGGGAAAACTGAAAAAACACCCCTCTAAATCAGTTCTAAAAATAGTCTAAAAGGATGTATGTATCATCAGCATGAGCTTTTGCAGTAGCTATTTTTTTGACTGGTGATTACAATGGCAACAACGCAATTGATGCTCACACATTTTTTATGTCCATTCTTAGTATATTTTCTTAATATTGATCTTCTTTCAAAAATTAAATATGTTTGATAATAGCGCATAAACATTATAGCATAGAGCAACTAAATATACTGCATAACTGAATTAATAAAATATATAAATTAATTTGTGTGCTTGTAAATTAATTTATTATTCATTTATTTGATGCATTTTAAACAGCAATGGCTGATAAAAGTATCAACTTAAATGTTAACATTTGTAATTAGGCAATGAGTAAAATGCTTGACATTGATAAAGTTATATAATTAATAAAGAATATAATCATGGAATTGGATACTGGGAGACGTACATGTATTCTAAATAATTTTGTTTTCTCATTAAGTTCTTAATATTAATATTGGATATGTACTTACCAAACAAAGATAAACACAACAATATTGGAAGACACAGATTCATTATCAAGTTAAACAATTCCTACGTCGAAAGAGCAATACTATTACTAATTTATTGTGCTGTTCAATAAGATTTTCTTCTTTATATATATGTTGACAAGCGTCACAGAATTACACTCGAAAAATAGAATTATTGCTTAATGAGGTAGGGCCTGATGGGTTCTTTGTCTAACGCCGTCATGTTATTTTTTGGAAAAAAATAGGAATTACAATTATTTTAATTTAATTTTATATAATTTATTAGCTAAAATTAATATGTATTTGCTTCTATTTCTATATCATTATTATTTCTTTAAATGTTCAAGCCCTTATAGGACCTCGAACATATAATAAATCATATCCATCACGACGAAATTATGATTGTTTTTTGGTCACGTATAAGTAAGAGGATCACACGACAATAGTAGTCGATGGTAGTTAATATTTACGATAAGTGGACCATCCATTGCAATACGATCGTCATTGACAATAAAACAAGAAACAATTACACTTACTAATCAGAACATATCCCGTTATAAATTGTCTTTATATAAGAAATAACATATTTTCATCTACTAATTGGCTAAGGTCTATGGTAATTGATATTTCGTCTGTATATTTGTTATTTAGGAATTGCAATGACTTATGTATGCATGTATACAAATACAATATGATTAAACTAGAAAAAAAACTAAATTGTAAATAAACTAGATTTTTGGTTGAAGTTATGTATTATATATATACCATGGATCTTACGAATTAACTTATTTAATCCAACGAATCCAAAGGATGAGTTGGTTTAAATAAGTTCATGAGTAAGATCCATGGTATATATGGTCTGTAACAGAAATCAATATCGGGTGCTTTCGTCGAGGTTCGCAAAATCATGGAATAACATCAAAATCTTCATGTTAGACCATGGTTTGTAAATGTTCACAATTTTCAAGTTGATTACTGCATATAAACATCAAAGGAAAAATGCGTATTTATGTTACAAAAGCAAATTTATACACATAATATGAAAATAATTAGATACACTTCATTTTATGTTATTTGTCTTTTTGTTGATATATTTATTATTCTGCCAACCACGTCGGTGGTGTAATGGTTAGCCTGCTTGCCACAAATGTGAAAGGTCGTGGGTTCCTTCCTTTATTCCATTGTCGGCTAATCCACATGCTGTTAGGTACGTATCTTAGACTTGTCCGCTAAGCCAACAGCATTTCATAGTTAACCCAAGAACTTGTTGGCTCAAACTCACACTAAGGGACCCACCATTTAACTTGCAGGAGGGGGGTATGGTTTTTTTTTTCGTTCGGAAATTTTTTTTCGGACAACACGAGAGTTAGAATATTTATGTTTTTTGTCGCACGAAGCGCGGAAATTGTTTTCCAGAATTAAACATTAGGTTATATGACAAAAACTCTGAATCAGATTATTTTTTTTTCCTCCACCAAAATCAGAATATTTTTTTCAGCAACATTGGGATTAAGAATATTTTTTTTAGAAAAAAACCATAACCCCCTCTTCAAGTTGAATGGTCGGCCCCTAATATTGACCGACAGTTTTACCTTTTTACTGTGTTTTCGTGAGCTAGCACTTATATAAATCTAAACACAGCGTTTGATGGTGTAACTTGTTGTTGTTATGATATTGGTGGCAGATTATTTAATTGCGGTATATAACAAGCTCAATTTTCAGTTTTCAACAATTTTCCAATTTTCAGTTTTAATTGCCGATGCTATCTTCTTTTGTTAATGCCACATTTTTCTTATAACATTTTTCCGTAACTGCATACTAAGTCAGTACAAAGTATGTCTTTTTTTTTTCTTTTCTTTTTTTTTTAAATGTTTCACTTAAACTGTGAAATGGCAGTATTTGCTTGTTTGTTTTCTGATATTTTTCATTTAGAGAGTAAAATCAAAAATGAAAATAAAAATAAAAATATTTCTTTAATCTACATAAAATTGTCAAAGGTTACATGTACTGTTAAATTATTTTTTCTTTAAACTAATAATTAACCATTATGGCGAACTCTGCATTATAATTGGTCAATCATATACGTGTTGTTAAACCAATGACACACATCTCTATGTACGTGTTACATAAAACCCAATTAACGCGTCTAAACAAAAACAATGATATATTGTGATGTTTGCAATTTGATTGTGGAATGATTCCTTGTTTGTGTATATGTACATGTCACATTAAACAGCTGTACACTCATTTATTGATATATGTTGTAATGTATATAATTTGTTTTTACGACACCTATTCTTATATCGCATTTGTCTGTACGAGTCTCTGTCATGTAACGTTCCAATACAAAGTTGGAATGCGGCAAGGTACCTTTTTTGGGATCCAATATATTGAATTGTTGCCAAATGTTTCTAAGGTCCACAGAATATTACTACCCTTGATACCGTTTTGGTCGTTATTGGAGATTATGACGTCATAGATGACAATAACAATTTTTTATGGATAATATAGCAACGGTGAAGCATAAAAATAAACACAGATCTCAATGAAAACAGAAAATAATACTGGACAACATGACACCCCCATAAACAAATGAAATAAACATTACCCTCGTCAGAAATAATAAAAATGTAATCAAAAGATCCGCATGATTACGTACCAACAAACAATTAATGAATAAATAATAATAAAAAAATAAGTAAATAAACGAGACCCACCTATATCCCTCCCCGAAAAAAATAAAAGATTGAAATAAACATCATCCGCGTCAATATAAATAGAGGTGAAATATATATATACGCAAGAACACATACCAACAAAACAATTACTGAATACATACATTAAAAATATGTAAGGACCCCGCTCCCCTCACATACTCACACTCAAAAAACATTATTGAAATAAACAAATATACGAAAATGAAACAACAGCTCCTCGGAGTTAGTTAAAAAGTTAGAAGATATAAAAGCGGTAATCAGAATCGGTAAGAAACAACAGCTCCTCGGAGTTAGTTAAACAGTTAGAAGATATAAAAGCGGTAATCAGAATCGGTAAGAAACAACAGCTCCTCGGAGTTAGTTAAAAAGTTAGAAGATATAAAAGCGGTAATCAGAATCGGTAAGAAACAACAGCTCCTCGGAGTTTGTTAAAAAGTTAGAAGATATAAAAGCGGTAATCAGAATCGGTAAGAAACAACAGCTCCTCGGAGTTTGTTAAAAAGTTAGAAGATATAAAAGCGGTAATCAGAATCGGTAAGAAACAACAGCTCCTCGGAGTTAGTTAAA
>MJUT01059077.1:1977304-1993819 GCA_002080005.1 Gigantidas platifrons
AGATGATACATATTGGATAGGGTGAAGAAACTTTGCCTTTCAATAGATCCACACTAGAAATAGATGATACATATTGGATAGGGTGAAGAAACTTTGCCTTTCAATAGATCCACACTAGACATAGATGATACATATTGGATAGGGTGAAGAAACTTTGCCTTTCAATAGATCCACACTAGAAATAGATGATACATATTGGATAGGGTGAAGAAACTTTGCCTTTCAATAGATCCACACTAGAAATAGATGATACATATTGGATTGGGTGAAGAAACTTTGTCTTGCAATGGGTCCACAACGACAACTCTTAGCAAACAAATGTTACTGATTAGGTTGATTGATTTGATTTTTGGTGTTTTAACCGCTGTTCGAACCCACGATCTACCACACTCGAGGCGAGCACGCTATCCATTACACCACAGATGCGGTTTTAAGTTACTGAAATATTGTTGAAAGTGGCGTTAAATACCATAGCCCCATCCTACGCTATTAGAGCCTGTTAATATAGTATGCATCTTTAATTAGTAGACCATAATTAATTAGAAACCTGGCACATTTACGGTCCTTCCTTAAAATATAAATATTCAGATATCAGATAGAATTAAAGATAATGCATATATAAGTCGTTCTAAAATAAAATAATTTAATCTAGACATTTTATACAGTAAAAAACAGATAAGTATATTGTAGCTGCTTACGTAATTACTGTTTTCATATATATATATTCTTGTTTGTTGTTTTAATCTAGACATCATTTCTGCAGTCATTGCATAATTATTATCAAGTGCATAACCTTCTCCATGTCAATATACTAAACTGGCCTTTCCATTTTTCTATATATAGATATATTTGTGTTTTTCTGTGTTGTGTTTAGGAAGAAGAAAGCTTGAGGTATGTTAACATTTATAATATATGTATGTGTGTGATGAAAACCGAGTATAATTGTGGAATGTTACGTACGTAATGTGCAGTACACAATAAAATAAATATCGACTGTTTTTATTGCAATCATTATGAAAAGAAAGTTTAATCAATAATGATTATCAATTCATACAAATATCAACAAAACCAACAATCACCTCTCATCTTATAGGCATACAGGCTGTCAGAATTGATTTTTTTCCCTTTATATTAAAAGTTGCCAATATTCGATGTTTTATACTAATAAAATCTTCTGAACAAGAAGCCAGGTTTAAAAAATATGTTATAATGTCGTAATTAGTGAAAAGAATTCGAATGTCTCGGTGGAATCGCCATTAACACACCTAATTATAAGTAGGTTTCTCTTCCGAAGTTTGCAGAATACTGATACATGTAGCTGCTATAAATAACCAGAAAGTATGTTCTTCTGTATGTTGCAAGTAAATTCGTTAGAATTAATGTAATTTAAGAAATATATCTATGAAATTGGATCCCGGGGTAATCAGTTATTATTATATAATGGTATTTAATAAGAATGACACTTAAAATCGGAAATACGTGATGAAATCAATAAAAACAAGCCCAAACTTAGCAAAGGGGCCCAATAAAGGGAAAATTGTAAACAAATTGTATTGCATAATATTGACAACACTTAAGTTGCCTTGATTATTTTCTTTATTTTCGAAAAAAACAGACATGAAGTTCATTATTTTAGTCTCTAATTTAAAAGAGATATCACCTAGCGTTTTCTCCTGAAACTGAAAAAAGACTATATAAAAAACTACGATGCAATTCTACTTTCAAAATACGATTCTGCCGAAAAAAGATACAAAATTATGCTTACGTATTGAAAAATGGAGTAGGTCGGTATAACATCTTTTTTTAACTTTTACACAGAGCTTGCTGAATTCTCCTTTTTGTGTCCTTTTCGTGTAGAACCCGTCAATATTTTTATTAGTGCCATGTGCTTTTTCTTCAACAAACAAATTCGCACAGGCGCAAACGCTTTACCGAATGAGTTCACTGCGTAGGTCGTATGAATATTGTGCGGGTAAACATTGAATGCTTTACTGGATGCTAAAGAATCAAACAGCGACGTATTTCCTTCGTTCTAGGCTATTTACGTATGATATTATGAAAAATTTGAATTGCAATTAGTATAAAACACAGACTATTGGCAACTTTTAATATAAAACAAAAATCAATTCTTACAGCCTGTATGCCTTTAACTGAATTCACTGAACACCATAAAAGACCATGACATATGACGTTAGAAATCCAAGTCCTGACTTGTAGCATGTACAAACGTGTGGCGGAGTTAAAGGGGAATTTGCGGTAGTGCCTACCGACAAAATTGAGGGCGGAGATTATAAAAAATTATCGTTTATATGAACAGCATATTCATGATCTGTATGTCACATGACCAACGTTACCTAATGGTCACATACCTCAGAAATTTGAATTTTCGAAGTGATTGTTGTAGTTTTTAGACTGATGGAAGAATATTAATTTTTAATACGACTGAAAGTTAGGGAGGGAGGAACACTAGTAACCATGCCTGTAACATATTTTGCTCCAAAAGTAACTGTGAAACTACGTATCATTGATTTTTCCTCCTCGAGATAACCGTGGCCAAAATAATGAAGAATCTGAAGGTTTGCTCCGCCCACAGCTATTTATATCCACGGTCCCGGATTAACCCAGTTAATGGTGTCTCCCCATTTTCTTTTAACCTATAGAAAATACCTAATATAACACCATCATATGTCTTTTACCATGTCTGTATCTGTATGTGTTTGTTTTGTTATACTTTTGATGTTTGGTTTTAAAATATTAGTCGGTCAAAGAGCTCCTCAGAGCTCATGTTTGTCATGTTGATTTGTATATATATATATATTTGCCGACTTTAAATAAAATTTACTTTACTTTACTTTACTTTACTTTACTCCCTTAATCACTTTGTAATGGCTTACTGGTACCTTTACATGTCGGGACCGTCGTCGTCGTTATCGTGTGATAGTTAGATCTACAACTACCTTTGCAATCAGTGCCTATCACCGCTAAAGATGTGAGGTATGCTCGATACAACATTATACTATAACTCTATTCTTACTAGAATTTATCAATAACTCGTAATCTGATTGGATATCGTCACTTATTCTACGTCATTCGAAAGGAATTTATAAATCAATATTTCCGTTTACTGTACTACTTTTTTTGTAGCGTTACGGGGTAGGAATATGAAAAAATAATCCGCCAAGAATTATTAGTATTTAACGTCGAAAACAACGCGATGTCCAAGAATAAAAATTATAAGGATTAAACAGTGTGTTTTTAGGAAATTATGTATGTATAAACTCCGGCAGCTCACTCACAAACTTTACATAAAGTCCTTTATTCAGTTTGAGAGTGAGTTGCCGGAGTATATACATAGATAATTTCCTAAAAAAACAGGGTTTAATCCTATAATAAAGCTTGTCAGTGACTTGCGACAGGTCAGTGGATTTCTGGTTTCCTCCACAAATAAAACGGATCGCTACGATATAAGTGAAATATATAAACCCTAACTCTATATTTAATTTGCTTTTATGTAGAGATGGAATTATTGATTATTACATTATGTGTTTTCTCCGGACGTCGGAACCCGGTGTGCCATTTATACAGCCACGATCCAAACTTCCAGAAGATTTCTGCTTTGCTACCAGCCCCACCAGGTGGCGTACTTATTGGCCGTAAGTAGTTGTAATTTAATACTATCTGAATCCAGCAACATCAGCACGAAAGGGGTTGCTTCCCTTTTTTCAAAATTTACATGCATATTGCCACTGTTCAAATGAGTGAGTGATTGTTGTTTAGCGCCAATTCAGCATTTTTTTCCCAGCTTTATCATGGGGAGAACAAGCTTATTTTCAATGAGACCATCATGAGCTCCGCTTTGTACTAGACCAACACGCTTAGTTAGATCTTTATAGTGCTAGCTCACTGAAACAACAGTCCGCGGGTAGACTTGTCGCTCCACTTGGAGACATTATCCTGATGCCGAGCCGACTAGTCTTTGTTATTTCTTCTTAATGATGCGTGCTTAGCGGAGAAGCAACACATACCAATAATATAGTCATTGGTTTGACCCGGTCGGAGCTCGAACCCACGATCTACGGCACTCGACACGAACACGCTAACCATTACAACTTCGATGTGGTTAATTTAAACCGGGAACTTGGATTTTTAATGATAATCTCCTCCCACAAATTTTGTCGGTAGGCACTACCGCAAATTCCCCTTTAAGCTTATATTTTAAATCAGAAACATCAGTACGAAAAGGGTTGCTTCCCTTTAATTTTCAAAATCTACATGTACATTACCACTGTTCAGATCAAGATATGTTGGTATACATAATACAGCATGCATGTTGTTAATTAAAATAATCATTATTATACAGGAGGTCATATTCTAGGGGGCATGGGTGGCTCAATGAATTATGACGCTGGATCTAACAACTCATACAAGCCTATCACCAATACGACGTGGGTCCGCGCCTGGATTCGTAAATTACAAAAAGAGTGCACTCGACTCGCATCCGCAAGTGATAAAGTTTACCAGTTGCTTGCCCTTGGTCGGTGGTTCTCTCCGGGTACTCCGGCTTCCTCCACCACTAAAACTGGTCGTCATGATATAGCTGAAATATTGTTGAAAGTGGCGGTAAACACCAAAACTCAATCAATCAGAAAGCCAAATAATGGAGCCAATAAACCAAATGGCCAAAGCAAGGTTAAGGTGACCTCTTCCTTAGATTTTATAAAGGGATGCCTTTAGTTGTTCTTTACAGGAATAGCATGTGGCCAAATCTTTACATTAAGGGCCTATCAATATTATTTTAGTGGATTGGCAGAAAATAAGATGATCAATGACAATTATATTCGTTGGTTTGATATTTGCAAGTGACTTCTCTTGTAATGTATGCCTTCTATTGCGCACTATATTTCGTGGATTGAATGAATCAACAAAAACAACCGAATATCAGTATTCAACGAATAAAATGAATTTCAGTGTCATAGTGTTTGTTTTCAGGTCTTGGTTACCAAGGTTTCGTAGTTCAACGTGGAATCCATGGTTCATTCATCAACATACCTATGGGATATGATACCGACCTTGAGAGGTTACTACTGACGTCATGCAACTTTAGTGAATCTATAAAAAATCGAATCCTACAGCATTATTTACATTAATCCACGAGAATCCCGAACGTCGTAAATGAACGAAATAAAAGGAAAACAAACATTTGTCACCACAAAAATAGACGTTTGGATTATTTGACTTTCACCTTTTTTATCAACCCAGCTGTGAGCGAAGCGAACATGGTTGATACTTGTAAACACTTTGAAATCGGAAGTGGAAGTTAGACTAACAATTGCCTGTCTCAATCTAATCGATATAGAGGTACGAGCCAGGGGACAGAACTCGTCAGTCTAAAGCGGAAGTGTGAGGAGCTTAAGCCATTTGCCTGTTTTCGTAATTGAACATCTTTGTTGCACCAAAGGCGCGACCAACACGAAACAAATAAGATAAAATAAAGACTTTAAAATTGTATTGAGAATTAAAACTTACGTTTCGTGCCGAAGGTTTTACTTTCGAACTTGAAGAAGGCAGAGTTGTCATTGAAGGTTTCGTAAATGAAATCAATAATTAACTTTGTGTCGTGCCGAAGGCACGAACACTACGAATAAAGAAATAAAATCGTCGTGCCGAAGCCACACCCGATATGAACAAAAGAATGAATCAGCACGGCCACATTAAATGTTGCAAATGGGTCCCATGGCAACACCTTGACGGAAGTTGATTCGCCCTTTATTTTCATAGTCAAAGAAACATTGAGTTTACTTTCCGAATGCATATCCTATATAATAATTTTTTTAATCGACTCCTCTGGCAGCTCTGCTGCCGTTTTCTTGCTTTGTTTGAACGTACATGACAAAGGTTTTTTTTCAGAAACGTGCCGTGCGCACTAAATTAGATATCTACTTTTTATTTTTAGACTGTAAGAAAGCTTAACTTGCAATAAGACACCAATAGACACAGATTTAGTCACTAGGGGTTAGGGTTAAGGTAATGGTGTTTAACACCACTTTTAACAATATTTCAGTTATATCGTGGCGGTTAGTTTTATTTGTGGAGGAAACCGAAGTACTGTCACAAGTCCCTGACAAACTTTATATCATAATGTTATATCCAGTACACCTCGCCTGAGCGGAATCTCCGTTTCATGTTAGGGCCCGGGTGGCACAATGAGTTAGGTAGTTGGATTACCTAAACACTCATACAAGTCTATCACCAATACGGCGTGGGTTCGCGCCCCGCTTTGTAAATTACAAAAATGGGTGGACTCGACTAGCAGCGGTAAGTGATAAAGTATACAAGTTGCTTGTCCATGGTCGGTGGTTCTCTCCGGGTACTTAGGCTTCTTCGACCACTAAAACTGGTCGCTATGATATAGCTGAAATACTGCTGAAACCAAAATCAAATCAAATCATCCGTTTCATGTTATTTACACTGACATAACATTGATGCATAATTATTACATAAATACATACATTAATCTAGCATTTATTGTAGGACCTCACATTCCAGACATGTATAATCTTAGTTGGGTATGACTGTAGTGCAGGCTTTTGTGTTTTGGATTTGAATTTGATCTAATATTTGATAGGGCCCGGGTGGCTCAATGAGTTAGGTAGTTAGATTACCTAACAACCCATACAAACCTATCACCAATACGGCGTGAGTTCGCGCCCGATTTTGTAAATTACAAAAAGGATACACTCGACTCGCAACCATAAGTGATAAAGTTTACCAGTTGCTTTCCCATGGTCGGTAGTTCTCTCCAGGTACTGCGGTTTCTTCCACCACTAAAACTGGTCGCCATGATATTGGTGACCTATTGCTGAAAGTGGCGTTAAACACCAAAAATAAATCAATCAATTAATCAATCAATATTTGATTCATAAATTTGATTTTGGAATGCATGAGTAGCTTTGTTGGTTGTTAACGCCACAATATACGGTTTACCTTGGCAGTTAATTTTACTGGTGGAGAAAATTATAAAAGGCTATTTATTGACCAATGACAAGTCATTGAACAATTTATCACATTAAGAAATGATGAAGACATGACATACCCCTCGGTGGTGTAATGATTAGCGTGTTTGGCTTAGTTGTGGTAGATTGTGGATTCGAGCCCCCGATCGCGTCAAACCAAAGACAAAAAAAAATGGTACTTGTTGCTTCTCCGCTTAGCACGTAGCATTACGGAGAAAGAGTAAAAACTATTTGGAACGGAATCAGAATAATGTGTCCGAGTGGAGCAACATGTCTATTCGCCAGTGGTGTTTCAGTGAACTAGCACTATAAACATCCAACTAAGAGTGTTGGTGAAGTAATCTCCTAATTAGATTGTTCTCGCCATGATATGACTGAAAAATTGTTGAACAACACTCATTCACCCAAGACATAAATGTAAATCAATACAGAAGGACATACACGTGACCAATAAAATAAAGGAAAATATAAGCAATAACCAACGAGAAAGAACACAAAATTTTAAATATGAACAGCAAGGACCCAATTAAACAACGGTGGTAAACAAATGCTTTCCGAAAAGAATTTTGATTTCTGCTCAACATTTGGTACCCACTGTATCACTTAAGTTGATTTCTGCTCCACATTTGGTACCCACTGTATCACATAAGTTGATTTCTGCTCAACATTTGGTACCCACTGAATCACATTAGTTGATTTCTGCTCCACATTTGGTACCCACTGTATCACATAAGTTGATTTCTGCTCAACATTTGGTACTCACTGTATCACATAAGTTGATTTGTGCTCCACATTTGGTACCCACTGTACCACATAAGTTGATTTCTGCTCAACATTTGGTACCCGCTGTATCACATTAGTTGATTTCTGCTCAACATTTGGTACCCGCTGTATCACATTAGATGATTTCTGCTCAATATTTGGTACCCGCTGTATCACATTAGTTGATTTCTGCTCCACATTTGGTACCCACTGTATCACATAAGTTGATTTCTGCTCCACATTTGGTACCCATTGTATCACGTAAGTTGATTTGTGCTCCACATTTGGTACCCACTGTACCACATAAGTTGATTTCTGCTCAACATTTGGTACCCACTGTATCACATAAGTTGATTTCTGCTCCACATTTGGTACCCACTGTATCACATAACTTGATTATTTCTGCTCCACATTTGGTACCCACTGTATTACATAAGTTGATTTCTGCTCAACATTTGGTACCCACTGTATCACATTAGTTGATTTCTGCTCCACATTTGGTACCCACTGTATCACATAAGTTGATTTTGCTCAACATTTGGTACCACTGTATCACATTAGTTGATTTCTGCTCAACATTTGGTACCCACTGTATCACATAAGTTGATTT
Organism: Gigantidas platifrons; assembly: GCA_002080005.1. Lineage (NCBI taxonomy): Eukaryota > Metazoa > Mollusca > Bivalvia > Mytilida > Modiolidae > Gigantidas > Gigantidas platifrons. The sequence continues at coordinate 1,985,690 of MJUT01059077.1, forward strand.
CTGCTCAACATTTGGTACCCGCTGTATCACATTAGTTGATTTCTGCTCAACATTTTGTACCCGCTGTATCACATTAGTTGATTTCTGCTCAACATTTGGTACCCACTGTATCACATAAGTTGATTTCTGCTCCACATTGGTACCCACTGTATCACATAAGTTGATTTCTGCTCCACATTTGGTACCCACTGTATCACATAAGTTGATTTCTGCTCCACATTTTGTACCCACTCTATCACATAAGTTGATTTCTGCTCCACATTTGGTACCCACTGTATCACATAAGTTGCAACGAATGCACATCGCCACTTACGGGATAGAAATATCGAAATTATCGGTGATCGAACAGTTTGCGTAGATAGCTATAGATCCAACGACATGCATAATAAAAACACAGTCAAGACGAGGTAACTCTAATTGATCCGTAGCAAGTCTGCGTTAGTGCTATGGTGTTTCAACAATATTTCAGTTATATCGTTGCGGTAAGTTTTGTTAGTGGAGGAAACCGGAGGACCCGGAGAAAACCACCGGCCAGTGGTGTCGGACTTCTTTTATCTTTGGAATGATAACATACAAACATATCGCTTTACTAAGTGAGGATTACATCGGTGATGTAATGGTTAGCGTGTTCGCATCGCATGCTGTAGATCATGGGTTAAAGCCCCTTTCGGGTCAACCCAAAGGCTATGAAAGTGGTATTTGTTACTTCTCCGCTAAGCATATTTACAGAGTAAGAACAAAAATATGTTGATAAAAAATCGTGATGATTTGTCCGGGTGGGGCGACGTGTCTACCCGCGGACAGTTATATCAGTGTGCGAGCACTATAAAAATTCAACTATTAAAATGTGTTGGTCTAGTACATAGGTGGCCTCGTCATCATCATCTCATTGAAGTCTAATTATATCACTTATTCCCATTTTTCAGCTACATGTACATGTGTACATGTATATCATTAGAGGAAAACCGTACACTAGGCGTTAAACAACAATCACTCATGACCCACGATCACTTAATTTCAGTCTACATTTGTTATCAATACCTATCACTTCTAAATTTTGTCAGTACGAATCCCATTCGGCAGATGAATGCATTTTTATTAACATTGTTTTATATAGATGCAAACCCTAAGGTGCTTGAATTAAAAAAAAATACACAAAGAACTAACACAAAATATCACTGTTAACTGTTTGATCAAAGGGAGAAAATCCCATCTGGATATTGAGTTTTACTTAAAAGTAGTAACGATAGTTATAGATATAGTACTGACACAGTGAGATCATGTCAATATTGTGAGTGAGTGATTGATTGGTGTTTAACGCCGACGCAGCCGATTTTCAGGTATATCATGGCGAGAAGAAGTTAATTGTTAAAAAAAAAAAAATAATGATGAGGTCCGCTTTGTACTTGACCAACACGCTGAGTTGCATTTTCATAGTGATGGCCCATTGAAACAACGGTCCGCTGGTAGACATGTTGCCCCACTCGGGCACATTTTCCGAATCCAAGCTTACTAGTTTTTGCTCTTTCTGCTAAATGATACGTGCTTAGCGGAGAAGCAACAAATACCAATTATAAAGTCTTTAATTTGATCCGACCGCTGCTCGAACCCACGATGTACCACACTCGAGGCGAGCACGCTAACCATTACACCACAGATGCGGTTCTAAGTTACTGAAATATTGTTGAAAGTGGCGTTAAATACCATGACCCCTCCCACGCTGTTACAGCCTGTCAATATAGTATGCATCTTTAGGTAGACGATTATTAATTATAAACCTGACACATTTATGGTCCTTCCTTAAAATAGAAATATTCAGAAGGCGTGATCTCAGATAGAATTAAAGATAATGCATATTTAATGCGTGTTATTATTAAATAATTTAATCTAAACAGTTTATATACAGTAAACGACAGATAAGTATTACAGCCACTTACGTCATTACTTCTGTTTTCTTATCTACATTTTATTGATCTGTAGAGAGACGAAAGGTTAGTAATTTTGTAATGTATATTGTTAACTATTGGGTTTAACTTGATTGGTTTATCGTGTTCAACACCACTTTCAACAATATTTCAGTTATATCGTGGCGGTCATATTTATTGGTGGAGGAAACAGGAGTATCCGGATAAAAACCACCGACCTGTCGCAAGTCACTGACAAACTTTATCACATGATAATGTTGTATATTTCTATCAGGAAATCTGTATAGTTATCTTATTGATTGTTGATAAATATCACCTTAGGCAATATTTCAACCATATCATGGCATTTTAATTGAACACATTTAATTTGACAAGGAAATATGTAATTTATAAATTTAATTGCTTCTTGATGATAATCTTAATAATACTTACACGTAGCACATTACGGATCGACTATTTACCCCCTCCAACATATTAGGAAATGATCACCTACAACTCCCACCCATGCCAGAAACCTTTTTTCCAGGCCAGGAAAATATAAGATGATTTTTTTAAGTTGAAAACTTCTCGTCAGATTATCAGGTAATTTATATCATTTTTATGTCAAACTGATATTATAATTATCACGATATTTACTCACTTAAATAAGTCAATTGTATAGAAATCTATTGAAACTGTATTAGGGGGAGGTATACATTATTATGTGATAAAGTTTCTCAGTGTCTTCGGACAGGTTCGTGGTTTTCTCCGTGTCCTACGCTTTCCTCCACCTATACAACTGACCGCCACGATATAACTGAAATATTTTGGAAAGTGGCGTTAAACACCAACAATAAAACAAACAATAAACTCTATCAATATGACCCCGAATGACCTCGTAGCTTCAGTACACAACACTCACTAACAACCATTGGAACTTACAAAACTGTATTTTGACAATTAATATCTGAAAGGTCTTTGTTTTATTGTATTTGCACTCGAACAGATAAACTTACGTAAATGGGTGAATTATTTCATCCTTATTCTCTTTGATAAGTAGTCTGTATGAGTTTTGCAACCTCCACCAATACACACCCTCGGCTACCTCCGAATGTTAGCCAGCACAAATAAAGCGTGACAAAATACAATTATTACAAATGTTTATATCTAATATACTTTTAAAAAAGACCATGACAACATATTTTTGGTGCACTAAAACCTGGATTGGACTAGTGTTTGGATCCGGTTTTTTGAATGTGTATATTTTCATTTGTCCTCCCATACACAAGGGGATACTTGATTCTTTTTACATTTGGTGTTTTTCACAAAGATAAAATCATTAAGGCATGATATTTATACAATCAAAAGACAAATTATGCTTCATTGTATGATTTGAGAGATCAAAGCAAATGGAGAACTAAGTAGCTTATATGTCAGTATTGTTTAAAGTCCCAATAGCTATATATTTGACTAAAAATAAAAACCCGATTGTTTAATGATAAAATCCTTTAAACTTGTTTAAAACATTTAAAAAACGCAACAAAAGTAGTCTTTCAGTTCGTAATACTATGTAATGACTGGGAAAACAAATAGGGATAATTTTATCCTGTCATGCAAAGAATACAACAATTATAATTTGAAACTTTTCCGTATTCAAGCGACCTCTTTTGAACTTTAACGCTACAAATGCAGCATTTTAATTTGAATAAAAAATAACTATCCAGTTTAAAAATAACCCCCCAAAAAATAGAAAGGAAACCGTACATGAAACGATTTATTTTAAAAATGGAAAATCGTTAGACCTTCTTGTTTCGCCCCTAGAGCTGATGTCACACGATTTCGTTGATCATGTCGCTCATGGTTTCAAAAGAAAGAAAAAAAATGTCAAGCAATTGTAGGAGTAAAAAGATGATTTTTCTAAGAACATATTGATTCAGTTGCCAACCCTTAAAACTATTTACGCTGGTTGGTGTGGCTAACCTATTGTTGGAGGTTAGTCCTGAACTCCTCTATGGAGCTGGCCCCAAATGTGGTGTTTGGTAGGTGATTCCATTCTTGTGCTGTTCTTTGGAAGGAGTTTCTGAGAGTGTCATAACTTGACCTCTCCTGGAAGAACCTATGTTGACCTCTGGTTCTGCTGTCATCAGGTCTGAGGTATAAGTCTCGGTTGATGTCCACGAGTTGATGCCGGATCTTATACATCACAACGAGTCTGCTTATCCTCCTCCGTTGTTCTAAAGTCTGTCTCTCAAGTGATGCTAACATGCTTGTCACGCATCCTTGTGTTCTGCTGGTGTAATCATTTATGACGAAGCGGGCAGCTCTTCTTTGTACATTTTCGAATGTCTGTATCAGGGTTTGGGTGGTGGATCACAAACCATTGCTGCGTATTCCAGGGTTGGTCGTAGGATCGTGAGGTAGCTGGTTTCTCTTACTTGTTTCATTTTGATCAACTGCCGATTGGGCCGATCAAAATTGTTTGTTTACAACAAGGGAAGTGGATCAGCGGGGGTAAGACATTCGATGTTTCATACCTTTTCTGTCGGAGTTATGATTTGATTTGTGCGTGAAAAGGATGATTATATGTTTCTTTATGAAAGCTTTTATTTGTTTTCTTATATCATTGACATTTCGGTGGACTTTGAACCACATTTTTACAAATAATAATGTCAAAATTTAACATTATGAACTTTTGTGTGTAAGTCTTATTTATCAATCATGAATGTTTGTATTGTTAATGATGCCTCATGTGGGCCCTATGATTAGGCAATACAATGTATTATTATCATACGAGCAACACGACCCACAGGGGTTTGTTTTTATCCCTCGACTACTCTCATGTGTCTCATGTGTACACAAATGTATATTTTAGAGTAGTCGAGGGATTTAAAAAAAATCATAACAAGCCCCTGTGCACGACCCCCGGATGAAAAGGATACTTTTTTAAATGATAGACGTTTGACTCATCACAGTCACTTGAAATTTCAAAAACTAAAAAGCAAAAAAGAAAAAAATGTGTTTCTTATTTTTCTTTATTTTTGGAACTTCAAGAGACTGTGGACTCATAATCATAGATTAGTAAAATACATGTAGATGTCTATGCGTAGATGTAATGCTCGCATGTAGGCTGTGCCTAATCCATATTAATATAATAGTTAACTGCATTGTGCCACCATATAACCATAAACATATAATTCTCCAAAGTTTCGAATTGAAATATAAACCTTTTCTTTCTGTGTGATATTTTGTTAGGGTCATTTCCTATTTGCCTACCCTTCCCGAACACATGAGTACACCCACGATTTTAGTGGGGTTCGTGTTACTCGATCTTTAGGTGTACGTGTATGTTTTGTACATCATTTTTTGTCCTTTTGCACTTTTTCGTATGACCATTGTGTTGTCTATTTTTGGTCCATATACGCAATCGGATTATCCCCTTGCTATATTCGGTGTAGGATAAGACAGCACCAGCAAAGAAAGTGTTAATAGGAAAATCAATCTGATTTTAATTAATTAATTTTAATGGTGTGCAGAAATAGAAGTGACTAAAGAAAGATAATTACTAAATATTAATTTCCATTTTAATACCAGTAATATATTACAGGATATCAGCATCATGTCAAGTTCTTCATCTTTCTGTGGAATGTGTAATATCCGCCATATTTCTAAGCCATCAGAAGTTTGGTGCTCTGATTGTGATGAAGGTCTTTGTACAGAATGCTTAGGACAACACAGTTTAGCGAAGCCTTGCCGAAATCATACCACAATACCTATATCGGAATACCAGAAATTGCCGTCGTATGTGTTGGAAATTAGCGAGCTTTGCAAAGAACACCACGAAAAGTTCAATTCGTACTGTAAAGAACATGAGCTTCCGTGTTGCATAATTTGTGTACTGAAAAATCACAAAGCCTGTAAGGAGGTAACTATTCTTGAAAATATAATTAAGAGTATAAAGACCTCAAGTATGTTCAGTGAAATCGAACGATCAATTGATGAATTAATTGAAACTGTTGGTAAAATTAGACAAAATAAAGAGACAAATGCCAGTGCTGTTAAAGAGCAGAAAATATCAGTTGAGCATGAAATTCGGGAACTAAGGACAAAAATCGACAAATATCTTGACAAATTACAAGAAAGTCTGATGAAGGAATTGACTGAAGCAGAAAAACAAGTAACCAAAGATACACTTAAGGTACTGGTATCTTTAGACGAGAAACAGGCAAAACTGACCGAACACCTAACAAATATAGTCAACATAAAAAAGGATGCATCAGACCTTCAAACATTTTTGGCAGTAAAGCAAATAGAGAAAGACGTAGAAACACAAGACACGTGTTTACAGTCAATACTTAATAGCGATAGTCTTAATCATACCAAACTATCACACAAAATAGACAGCGGTCTGAAGACCATAGCCACCAGCATTCAAAAGTTAGGCGAAGTAGTTGTTGAATCAAAGCCTTGCGAGTTGACCTTTGTCAGGGGAAAAGATAAGCAGGCCCAGATGATATTAGCTGACCTATCACCACCTATGCCAGTCGAATATATACAGTTGAGATTGAAACAAAAGATAAATATCAAGCGGCAGCGTATCAGAGGATGTTCTTTACTTCCTGATGGTAGAATGGTAATGTCCTCTCTTAATTCTAAGACTGTCAGCTTTATCAACAAAGAAGGAGAAAACTATGTCAAGATATGTAAAGATAAAATAGGCGCCAGTACTTTTGATGCTGTTTATATTAAAGATAACAATAGCGTTGCTGTGTCATCTGGACGGGACGGTTATGGATGTATAACTATGATAGACATAGAAAGAAAGAAAGTCATGACAACTATCGCTATGGATACGCAAATTATTGGCATGGCGGTGAGAGGTAGAACAATATATTACTCTGCAGCTGATGAAGGACTAAGGATGTTAGATCTTGCTGATAAATCTGTAAGTGTCATCATCAGCAATAAGTCTAGCATTTTTTACGTAGCTACATCTGGGGACAAACTTTACTATACCAATTGGATGAACGATTCTGTGACATGTTGTGATTTGCATGGTAGAACACTATGGGAATTCACTGATGAACGTGTTCTTATCAATCCGTATGGTATCTCTGTAGACAATGATGGGAACGTGTATGTCGCCGGTTTTGATTCTCACAACGTCGTTGTTATCTCCCCTGATGGACAACGGCATAGACAACTATTGTCTTCCACGGATGGTTTGTCATACCCGATTGTACTTGATTATGACAAATCTACCAATATGTTATTAGTTGTAAATGATAGTAAATCGGCTTATCTGTTTGATGTTACAAGGGGACAATATATGAGTAGTAAAACAATAGACACAATGGGAATTCAAAGATAACCGTGTTCTACAACATCCACTTGGTATCTCTGTAGACAATGATGATAATCTGTATGTCGTCGGATATAAATCAAACAACGTCCTGGTTATTTCCCCTGATGGACAATGTCATAGACAACTATTGTCTTCCAATGATGGTCTGTCATACCCAATAGTACTTGACTATGGCTATATCAATATGTTATTAGTTGTAAATGAAAGCAGTACTGCTTTTCTGTTTGATGTTACAAGAACAAAAAATAGAACATTAGACACCATTTTATAGAAAATATTTTTAATTTAAAGAAATAAATGTGACTTATCTATATCATCTATCCAACTGTATATCAAGTTTATGTTATCATTTATAATATGGGTTATGGGTTAATGTTTTAACGACGCTTTCAACAATATTTCAGTTATATCGGGGCGGTCAATTTTATTGATGGAGGAAAAATAATTACCACGGGAATAGCACATAACTTTTTCGCAAGTCACGGATGAACTTTATTACATAATGTTGTATCGAGTACACTTTGCCTTAAGCGGGATTTGAACGCACAACTATGACCGCGACGACGACCCCCATGAATTATAGTAAACATCAAACTATTCCAATATTAAAATAATGCATCACATAAGCATTTCTGGATCTAACTTGGTCAGAGGTTCTAGACAACAGATGTACATTTCTGTATTTAACTTGTTCAGTGGTTCTAGATACCATATGCAAGAAATGATCACTTACTCTAAATTGACATCAATTTTCCGATGGCATTATCTGGATATTTTAAGTAAAGTTGTAGTTTGTATTCATTTTTAAAGTTTTAAATAAAAGAAGTACTAGTTTGCGCAATCGCCTCAAGTGTGGTAGTTGGG
>MJUT01059077.1:2007460-2043757 GCA_002080005.1 Gigantidas platifrons
AGCAGTACTGCTTTTCTGTTTGATGTTACAAGGGGACAGTAGAAGAGTAGTAAAACATTAGATGACATTTTGTAGAATGATTTTAATTTTAAAGAAATAAATATGACTTATTAATATTTTCTATCCAACTTGATATCAAGCTCATGTCATTTAATCATAATATTGGTTATGTTGTTTAACGCCACTTTTAACAATAGTTCAGCTATATCGTGGGAGTCAGTTTTATTGATCGAGGAAACCGGAGAAAACCACCGACTAGTTACAAATAACTGAAAAAATTGAGGGTTAATATTAGCGTGTGGTGTTTAACGCCACTTTCAACAATATTTCAGCTATATCGTGACGGATTAGTTTTATTAATGGAAGAATCGAAGGAAACCACAGATATGTCGCATGTCACTGACAAAATTTAAAGTTAGGGTTAGGATTATAGCGTTTAAAGCCACTTTCAACGATATTGCAGTGATATCGTGGTTGTTAGTTTTATTGCTGGAAGATCCGGAGAAAACCATCGACCGTTATATAATATCTGTTTCAAAAATGCCCACGGAGATGTTCCATTGTCGTAATCACTTCCCAGTCCTTTCCTTATTCATAATTTAGCACCGAGGTTGTGACTAGACTAACGCGTCAGGTGCCAATTGTCCAGCAGGAACTGCGTACACTGCCGGATGACATGAGTTTACACCAGGTCCTGGAGTCCAGGGTTTTACTCGATATTTAGTTTTATGTGTAGGTACTGTACAGAGTTGTTTGTCCTTTTTGTCAGTTTTCTCTTGGTCATTGCGCTGTTTGTCCCTCTTCGACTTACGAATTCAGATTACTACTTTGGTATCTTCGAACTCTTCTTTCTATTTAAATTTATTGTGACTATGGCTTCAGGTAGCATTCCAGCAGATTTCATATATTTGCTAAGCGTTATTGCAATGCACTTGATACAAGAAGAAGGCATTGTCGACTTGTTAGTGGGGTATCATGAGACGTCAGGGGTACCCCTTGTCGACTTGATACTGTGGTATCATGATACGTCAGGCGTAGTTCATGTCGACTTGCTACTGCGGTACCGTGTTACGTCAGGTGTATCCCTTGTCGACTTGCTACTGTGGTATCATATTACGCAAGGATTAGTCCATGTCGACTTGCTACTCTGGTATCGTGTTTCATCAGGTGTAGTCCTTGTCAGCTTGCTACTGTGGTATCATGATACGTCTGGCGTAGTCCATGTCGACTTGCTATTGCGGTATCGTGTTACGTCAGGTGTAGAACTGATCGACTTTCTACTGTGATATCATGTTTCGTCAGACTTAGCCATTGTCGACTTGTCACTGTGGTATCATGGTATGGCAGACGTTGCCCTGGTAGATTTGTTACTGAGGAATCATGTTTCATCAGGGGCAACCATTGTCGACTTGTTGCTGTGGTATCATGTTACGTGAGGCGTAGCCCTTGTCGACTTGTCACTGTGGTATAATCGCATGTCAAGCGTATCCATTGCCGACTTGCTACTGTGATATCGTGTTACGTCAGGTGTAACCCTTGTCGCCTTGCTACTGTGGTATCATGTTATGTCTGGTGCAACCCTTGTCGACTTGTTACTTTGGTATCATGTTACGTCAACCGTCGCTCTTGTCGACTTCCTACTATGGTATAATGAGACTACAGGAATTGCGCTTGTCGACTCACTACTGTGGTATTATATTACGACAGGCGTGGCCCTTGTTTACTTGCTACTGTGGTATTATGTTACGTCATGAGTAGCTCTTGTCGACTTGCTAGTGTGGTATCATGTTACGCCCGGAACAGCACTTGTCGACTTGCTACTGTGGTATTATGCTACATCAGGCTTAGCCCTTGTCGACATACAACTGTGGTATGACGTTACGCCAGGCGTAGCTCCTTGTCGACTTCAGACTGTGGTATCATGTTACGTCAGACGTAGCCCTTGTCGACATGCAACTGTGGTATGACGTTACGCCAGACGTAGCTCCTTGTCGACTTCAGACTGTGGTATCATGTTACGTCAGACGTAGCCCTTGTCGACTTACTACTCAGTTATCATGTTACCTCAGGCGTAGCACTTATCGACTTACTACTGTGATATAATGTTACGTCAGACGTAGCCCTTGTCGCCTTGCTACTCTGGTATCATGTTGCGGCAGGGGTAACCCTTGTCGACTTCTTTCTGTGGTATAATGTTACGTGAGGCGTAGCCCTTGTTGAATTGTCACTGTGGTATAATGGTACGTCAGGCGTATTCCTTATCGACTTGCTTCTGTGGTATCATTTTACGTCAGACGTAGCCCATGTCGTCTTGCTACTGAGATATCATGTTACGTCAGAAGTAGCCCTTGTCTCCATGCTACGCTGGTATCATGTTCCGTTAGGCGTAGCCCTTGTTGTCTTGCTAGTGTGGTATCATGCTACGTCAGACGTAGCCCTTGTCTACTTTATTTTAAGAACCTTCAGTTTGTCAGTGATTTGCGAGATGTCGGTTGTCGTGTCCAGTTTTCTCCACCAATAAAACTGGCCATCATGATATGTCTGAAATTGTTGAAAAAAGTTGAAAATGGCATTAAACACCACGACCCTAACCCCATTACGTACCTCATATTACTATAAAGAATCAAATCTACAGACTAGAATTTATATTAATTACTTTCCTAATTGCTCTTTGCGAACTGATATTAGGTGATTATATGAACACGATTCACTTGTTAAAATCTTTGAAATCTCTACAATTCCTTAACAGAAACGAATGAGATACAACAACTAATTATATAATTTTATTCACAATTTATTGTATATTCCCTTTGAAGGTTTGTTTGACTGGTTCGCCATTGTCTAGGTTTAATACAAAGTCGAGTCGAGCTTTTGAGCCATAACAAAACAATGCAAACAATAACGAAAAGCATTATTGCGTACAAATTTTCAATAAATTCTGATTTGCATGTCAAAGTAAGCATCTAATTGCTCTGTTGAGTTTGTGATGATATATACAGTTTGGGAACGTGTTTTCCTTATAGTACTCTGACATTGAGAGGGTATGTGGACACTTTTATAGCTCTTTAGGGTAAAAATAGAAGTAACAGTGAGTATATTATAAAGTATATTTTGTAACATTGCTATATCTTCAAAATGAGTGGACTTGAAATTCAATTAAATTCGTAGACGCCATTTATTGTGGTTTGTAGCAAATATATAAAGTTTGGGAATGCGTTTCCTTATATTACTTAGAGGCTATGTGGTGTAGCTGCAGTGTAGCATATAAGTAAAGTTAAGTATGTTCTAAAGTATTTTTTGTAAAATGATAATGTAGGGGGTAAGGGATGTGGTGTTTAACACAACATTCTACAGTATGTTCAGTAAAATCGTGATGGTTAATTTCATTGGTGGTGGAAACCAGAGTGGACGGAAAAAACCACCGACCTGTCGCAAGTCACTGACAAACGTTATCACATAATGGTGTATCGAGTATTCCTCGCCATGAACGGGGTTCCAACTCACAACTTTAATGGTGATATGTACTGATTGCATAGAAAGTTGTAATTCCAACTACCATACGATCACGACCACAACGGCCCTTATAATTTGTAAAATTGTTAAATCGTCAAAATGAACCGACGAATACTTTAAATTCATTTGAATTCTTGGATACCACTTTATGTGGTTTCAAACAGAAATGCATTTTCGTGGATACATACATTTGTGGACCCCCTGCTATTGTCAATGCATTTAAATATGGAAACCGATATTCGTTGAATCCTTGATTTCGTGGTTTTATACTATCCACGAAAATTGGTATATCACGAATAATAATGAATTCACATCAACTGCTACCATGACGTGAACAAATGTCCACACAATAACGGCACCTATATTGATCTATAGATGTATGTTTTGACCGTGTGAAGGAAACGACTAAGAAGTTGAATAATTTTGCGTGACAATAGTCTGCTAACGACCGACCTAAGGCTGTTATAGGGTTTTAACGTCAAGGGAGAGTGCCATTCACACACACTGAGGCAATTCATCATGCACAACCATAACGACGAGTTACACAAATGGTGCCATTAGTAGAACAGGAACTGCTCACCCTTCCGGTGCATATTATGTCATCTCTGTTTTTAGTTTTCTGTGTAGTGCTTCTAGTTCCCTGTATGTCCTTTTTTCTTTTGGCCACGGTGTTGTCTGTCCAATAATTTATGGATTCTGAATGTCCCATTATCTTCAAACTCTTCTTATATATTCTTATTGGAAAAAGAAAACTGCTATTGTGCTATTGTAAAATCTCCGCACCTTGATAGTAATAGACTTACCTCTCCCTCGTAACGTGTTTAGATATCACAAATCACACGTTACTCCCAGGATTGCAGTTAGTATCAAGATTATAATGTGCTTTATAGCAACGTTGCTCATCCCGCTATGTATGCAAGGTTTGGCATTTTATTCATATGTGGAAAACACTTACGTGACCACATTATTTCACCGAGAAAGGAAGTTTTAACTTCGCCACTTTTATTGAACTTCCTGTACCAAACCAGAAATGTGAGTTGTCAAATATATATGTGTGCTAGGGGTATCGATTTTGTCTTCGTCTCATTTTTTCGATTAGAATTGGAACTGTTCATTTTATTATTCGTTCCACACGGCAAGTTGACGACCCTTTTTCGGAGGGGATCATACCAAGCAGCATATACCCAGAAGCTTTCGAGGAATGATCTGGCAAGTTAATAGAGCTAAATGAAAATTTTCTCAACTATGTCATGGCGAGAACAAGGCACATTCAATGAAATGATGATGATGTCCGCTATCTTCTATACCAACTCGTTGAGTTTGATTTTTATAGTGATAGCTCACTGAAACAACAGTCTGCGGGTAGACATGTCACTCCACATTTTTCTGGTTCCGAGCCAACCAGTCTTTGTTCTTACACATGAATGAACAATGCACATTATGAACTGCAAGTTAGGAAACGAAATCAAATATATGAATTTAATGAAACTATTAATTAACATTAACAGTTAGGAAGGTTACGTTTCATAATTGCATTGGAATTTTGACCACACTCGAAAATTTCCTTTGGCAGAATTGACAGAGTGATTGTGAGTTTGCAATTTAAGCCGATGACAATATGTTATCAGCCAGGTCTTTATCGGTTCACCTGAAGTTAACATGGTCTTAGGTCAACTTGAGTAGTGCCAGATGTAATGGAACACAGCGTATATAACATGTGACTTTATCAGAATAAATATCTAAATGTTTATCTCGCTTAGACAGCAGTCATATATTTATCGGGAGAGAAATTTGAAATTAAGTGATCCCCAGTTTTAGTCGAGTTCCTGTTGGTCGACCTTTAGGTTTCTGTGTGGTGTTTTGTAGATAGTTCTTTATGTTTCTGTGTGGTGTTTTGTAGATAGTTCTTTGTCCTTTTGTCTTTTTTTCTGTTCACTGTTGTCTGTTCTTTATTGATTTACGGCTTCTGACTACTCCTTTAGTATTTTTTCTGTTCACTGTTGTCTGTTCTTTATAGATTTACGGCTTCTGACTACTCCTTTAGTCTTTTTAATCTCTTTATGCATTTCCCTGTCTTTCTAAAGTGATATGTCTACTGCTTCAATATACCAACATATCACTGCATGCCTTTATTTACATTAAAAAATATCGAATCGAATCGGAAAATCCCCGAATTAAATGGCTGGTTATACAAAAATGGTTGTTTTGCAATATTCATGGTATTGTCTATTGTAGATGTTCAAACTATTTTTACTAAACCTGATCACTGCTTTGTGGTATGGTAAATGCGAGTCTTGTCCAGCTGGTTGCATTTGTTATAATAACGAACTGAATACCAACTGTTCAAGCAGAAATTTGACATGAATACCAGACGGAATTTCAAACTCTACAGAGAGTCTGTAAGTTAAATACGATATTGAGTTTATGCAAACATCTACCATTTTGGATTTATTGCAAACATCACCCATATTAGATTTAATACAAGCATCGGCCATCTTTGATTTAATTTAAATATTGGCCGTCTTGGAGTTAATACAAACATCGACCATCTTGAATTTAATGCAAACATCGTCCATATTAGATTTAATACAAGCAACGGTCATCTTTGATTTCCAAAATGAATGACTAAAAGTGGTAATAATGGTTAATTGATTACTGTTTAACTATTTTCATGAGAGGAAAAAGGATACATTGTACATTGTCAGAAAATGAGCTGGAAGAAGCAAAAAAGGAAAAGGATAAAAGGACGAACAACGATCTACAAAACATTAAACATAAAACGTAAGATCGAGTAACATGTTTCCCACTGAAAACCGGGCGTGAACCCAGGTGCTCTGGAAGGGTAAGCAGTTCGAAACGTATTTGTACGAGTTTTTGAAACATGTAGAAAAATCAGCCATTGTCAAATTAAATTGAAAAGAGCTGAAATATGCGTCACACCAACCGCGTCCTCTGTCAGGTCCACGCTTTACATTACCATTTTTTACCGTTCGTGTAACAAGAAATTGTTATTTGTACACTAGACAAAGGAAGCACAAATTGTTGGAATATAAATGTATTAATTATACACCAGGTTATTTCAGCGTCGTGTGGAATAAATTCGATATCTACATTTGTGTTACATATTGCAGGACAAACTGTCACATTAACATACAGGGGGCTCCGATGGGGAATGATGCAATACTTATATCTAAATACTCGGGGGGTTCCCGATGGGGGGAATGATACCATATTTACAACTAAAAATTCAGACACCTTTGGAAACTATATTGTATTTCACAGTTTTATTCCAGTGAACTGAACATGGGATTGGAGAGTAATTTAAAGAAAGGTGTTATAAGGCATCTTAATCAAATACAATCTGAACTGGAAACATTCCGCCAAGTTTCAATACAACGGTTGTCAAAACAACAAATAACATTTCGTAAATTGATTTGATTGTTTGTTGCATAACATCCACCATAGTCCGTGTAAAGATTGATTGTTGTTTAATATTAATAAAAGATTGGAGATACCAAAGGGGTCATCATAAGCCGTAATTGGAAGGACTGACAATAGAAGGAACAAAAAGACAAGCAATGACCCACAAAGCAACACATTCCATAGTAAACTAAAGGTTTAACAGAGTAGTATTATAGCTATAATTATTACCAGTACAACTTTACAAACAACAGATCGTGTATGTAAAATGTGGGCACAGGGATCGTCCCATGTACTTATGTTATGATAAAGGAATATCATAGATAAGGTCCAACAATTTTGATTGGCGCTGGGTTATGGTAT
This sequence comes from Gigantidas platifrons, assembly GCA_002080005.1. NCBI lineage: Eukaryota > Metazoa > Mollusca > Bivalvia > Mytilida > Modiolidae > Gigantidas > Gigantidas platifrons. The sequence goes on from MJUT01059077.1 coordinate 2,014,757, forward strand.
TTAGTGGCATTTTCAACAATATTTCAGCTATATCGTGGCGGTCCGTTTTATAGGTGTAGGAAACAAGAGAACCCGGAGAAATCCACCGACCTATTGCAAGTCACTTTCAAACTTTCTCACATAATCGGGTAAACCTTGCTATGAGCAAGACTCGAACTCACAACTTAAGTCGTGATATTCACTGATTGTAAAAATAGTTGTAAATCCAACGATCATACGATCACGATCACGACGGCCCATTCAAAAATGTTGTCTTGCAGCAGACGACCGCTCTTAGCAGAAAAGCGTTTGTCACGTGAATCAAGTTGTCGTTCACGTAAAGGGAGTGTTAAAAAAAACGTAGATATTATATTTGATGCGCACGACGCTTTTCTGGAATAAACTTCATCAGGTACGCGCAAAATCTTTATGCGGAAATCGTAGCGGAACCCAGAACATAAAGGCACATCATAGCACAACAAAGCTAAAACAATAGGTAACACAAACCCCACCAAAACAACAGGGGTGCAATCCCGGTGCTCGCTAAGGGTAGGTCGTTCCTGCCTACACAATACTTAAGGTGAAATTAATTTGCTTGTTTTAGAGATCTTAGTACATGATATAACAGAATTTCCCACACGTGCATTCGCCGGCTTGCAGAATGTATCTATCCTGTAAGTACAGTTTATATACATATATTTAAGTTGAGCAGAAACCGCATCGATGGTGTAATGATTAGCATGCTCGCCTCGTGTGCAGTAGATCGTGGATTCAAGCCTCGGTCAGATCAAATCAAAGACTATAAAACTGATATTTGTTGCTTCTCTTCTAAGCACGCAGCATTAAGGAGTAAGATTAAAGGCTGGTAGGCTTGGAATCAGAATAGCGTATCCGCGTAGAGCGACATGTCTATCCGCGGACTGTTGTTTCAGTGAACTAGCACTGTAACATTCCAAATCAAGTGTGTTGGTCTAGTACAAAGCGGACCTCGTCATCATCATCTCATTGACAATTAACTTGTTCTCACCATAATATAGCGCACAAATTGCCTTTAAATGGTTTGGGCTTATGGTGTTTAACGCCACTTCACGTACACTATTTCAGTTATATCGTGGCTGTCAGTTTTATTAGTTGAGGAAACCGGAGTACCAGGTGAAAACTACCGAGCTGTCGCAAGTCACACACGTGCCCTTTATATACAGGTTAAAATTATATGCACTATGCATTAATGGAGAAATGAGGTTGCCTTCCACCCACAGTGACTTGTTAAATAGAAGTGCCCTTTCAGGCAGGTCTGACTGAATTTAGGTTATTAATATAGAGGAAATATATATACTAATGTTGGATTGGAATTAAATATCAATTCAGCAACAATAACACAGCTGCTATAATCTTCTTTGAAAAGCAAACTTTTGTAAGAAAAGGTTTGAAGATATCAAAGGGGTAATCAATAAACAGAAGCCTTAAATCGAGGGACAGACAATGCAATGGAAAGGCGAACGCCCCCACCCCACCTCTCCAATGGAAAAGTGACACCCCAAAGTCAAAAACAAAAACAAAAAACCCAAAAAAACCCTCGCCTGAACGGGATTCGAAATCACAACGTTAGTGTGATAGGCACTGATTCCACTGATAGTTGTAAATACAAATACAATACGATCACCATCACTACGACCCGGTGGTAAAAGGGTGGCAACGTGACGGGCATGTCGAGGGAAATGTTAATTTTCACAGGAAAAAGGCCCCGGGATATGTAATGGAAATGACGAGAAAAATGTTCTCCTAACGACCATTTCTCACAATTTTATCATTATAAGCTGGTGCGATTATACGATAGAGAATACCGATGGGGCAATCAACAATTGACAATCCAGGAAAAAATGTCAACATAGGGTACACAAACCGAAGAAAAACAAAAGAAAAAGACAACACAATATTTACTCTAGCGTTTTTTGCATTTTTAAGGGTAGGCGAGTTTGCCGAACCTGGATTATCTGTGAGGCACATATTGTGTCGTAGTGATCTTTTAATAACCTCTGAAAGAAATACTATGCATGTAACATTGCGATCCTCTAAAACGGATCAATTAGGTCACAAAACTCATTTGGAAGTTTCTAAACATAAAAATGATTTAGAATGTCCAATTTCTAATATGCAGAGTTATTTAGATGTAAGGCCCAACATTAAAGGAACTCTTTTTTTGCCATTTAAATGGGAAACCTCTGTCTCGATATCAAGTATCATCAATGTTAGAAAACGCTATACGGTTTATAGGCATGAACGACGAGGAATATAATACTCATTCATTTCGAATAGGGGCTGCGACCACAGCATCATTAATGAAAAATTAGATGATGAAATTAAGAAACTCGGAAGATGGAGTTCCAATGTGTTTTGAAAATATATAAGATCATTGACGTTCAACTCGGGATTTTGTCATTGCATTTTTGTAGGTAGAGATTCAATATGGATAATTGGTTCTTCATTAATTTTATAGTCTTTGAGAACGTAGAAAAGAGACCAACAGAAACGAATTTAGGCTTTGATAAATGGGGAATGCGGATTTTATGGGCTGGAACGTCAGGAATGCATATGCTATCCTTCGTGCATGCAATGTTTAATGCTTATGACATACCCATAGCACTTATTATGCATGTAGGGGGAAATGGAATAGGTGCATGGAGCACAAAATAACTTTTATATCGCATGAAATTTGCATTGTATGTTATAAAAAACATGTTACCAGGTTGCAAACTGATATTTTCGAGCATATTACCTCGCTCGTCATGGCGCTATTCCTTAAACGGGGATGCAATGGAAAGGAGTCGAAATCGTGTTAACCGAGGTGTAAGATCGTACTTGCTAAAGATAGGGGGTATGTTATCAAACATTTAGATTTGGATGATGGGCATAAAGCTTTATTTACAACCGATGGAACACACCTAACATTCTTAGGAAATTACATTTTCATAAATGCTATTCAAGGAGGAATTGAGCAATTTTTATTCTATCCAAATGCCAATGTTTTCCCAGGCTATTAAATTGTCTATAATGAAAAGTTTTAGTTAGTATTGTAATAGACAAGTTTAACGTGGTTGTGGTCATACATGTAGTTTGAGTTGCTTACTACTGTATTTTGTGTAGCTAAAGTTGATTGTTTATTAGTTACTGTTGGCTGTTTTCATTTGTCGCGATAAATTTAGTGGCATATTATGCTTATGTTTGGGTTTATGGCAAACATAATCCTAATTTGGCGGAATTTATCGTTGCAGTTGCTATGGATTATACCCAGCAAAACGAGACTTTGTCACTGAACGGTTACCCTTCAGTGTGTAGCGTCAACCAAGTTTTATGTTGACAAGTTTGTTGTTTCATCTCGCTTAATATGACAAATTAAAACAGCCAAAAAATATTTTAAAACAAGTGTTGTTTGTTTTTAATTAGCTGATAAAACTATGGATTAAGAGCAAGAGAATGTCGTCACTTTGCACGTCGTTTTTCAATGGGGTAATTATTAGTTTATGTTGAGGTGTTCTTTGAGTCAATCATTTAATTGGTTTATTTATTGTGAAGGTTCATATTCAATAATATAATTTAATGTTCTAAGTATTTAATTGATTCGTTGAATTGATACATAAAGTCCACATTTTTCATTTCATTCCACATTTTACATCTGCCTTTTAAGGAGCGTCTGATTTGTACTCTGTAATTTCGGTCTGTCTGAATAATAAACATTTATTTCACGTGCTTCATTTCCGCGCGAAATCATCTTATTGCTGAATATATTTGCCGTTGTAATTCATTCTTGCGCTGTCAGTTGATGAAGCAATTTCGGAAAGAAAAACCCACCCTTCCCTGTTTACCCTTTTTATAGGAAAAGATACTGCTGTGATTTCTTTATTTTTCAGTATTGATGTCTGCAAGAGACGTCATATTATTGGTTTCAGCGAGATAAAATGGTGTTGAGAGGAGGCCTTAGTTTGTACGAAAGGCGGAATTTATCGTTGCAGTTGCTATTGATTATACCCAGCAAAACGAGACTTTGTCACTGAACGGTTACCCTTCCGTGTGTAGCGTCAACCAAGTTTTATGTTGACAAGTTTGTTGTTTCATCTCGCTTAATATGACAAATAAAAACAGCCAAAAAATATGTTGAAACAAGTGTTGTTTGTTTTAATTAGCTGATAAAGCTATGGATTAAGAGCAAGAGAATGTCGTCACTTTGCACGTCGTTTTTCAATGGGGTAATTATTAGTTTATGTTGAGGTGTTCTTTGAGTCAATCATTTAATTGGATTATTTATTGTGAAGGTTCATATACAATAAATATAAAATAATTCGCACTAGGAAGGGTAAAAAGAGTAAAAGGGTGCTTTTCTATCTAAATCTCGTACTATTTTTTTTCATATTTTCCGACAATGTTTGTATATTGTATATATAATATACCCACACCACCTCTGTTAGATGGAAATAATACATTATCACTGATATAACCAGACAACGACTATCTATTTATACCTCTTCTCCAGAAGACAACGTGACTATACATTTGTCTGGATTAAACCCTGCAGCAGCTTCTCTTATCCATTCACATTTCTTTGGCAACACCTTGGCAGTTAATTGTGAACAATCTGCAACATGGTTTATCCCGCCACCAACTAACGTCCATAAAGGCTGATAATGATGAACCTGAAAAGGCAAAGCAATACGATATTTTCTAGTCATTTCCATTCCGGCAGAAACTCCGGTTTTTTCGTTTATTGATCACGTGATTTGACGTAAACTGCAGGCATCATTACTTCCGGTTTGGGTAGCAACGCCTGACGTGAATGTAAATACAACGTCATGCGCGTCATTTACGGTAAAAATGGAAAGGCACAAGCTTTCCAAGGACTGGTGCTGTGTTCCACAGTGTAAATCTGATGGAAGGAAGCGTGGGAAGTATGCATACTATAGCATATCCGTTGTCTTTTTTGTACAGCTTGAGGCGATCATCATTCCAATCAAACTTTTTAAATAAATATATAAGTATATCACACTTTTCAATATTAGGCACCAATTTTAAATCCAACGACCATATCGGCATTTGTCCGATCTCACACACAACATGTGTTACACCGTTCTCCGTTATTGTTCTCCTGTTCATTTGTGAAAGTTCGTAGTCATTTGTTGACGTTAATTTCTCTAGATCTAATTCTTGGGCAAGTTCACATAACTTGACTAATTCATGTTTTCTATACAAATGACATGTTATGCCTCTATGCTGTAAATATTCCTTTAGATCGGGAACCTGCCATCGGAATAAATCTACTTGCATATCATGATAATAATGATAAACATAATCTGCTGACAAACCGGAAGTTTATATGCCTGTTGTTTGGTTGCTACGATACGCCAATCGTACTTCCAATTTGAAAACCGTTTTAACCCGAAAATACCGTATTAAAGAGAGGCTTTGAGGTGCAATATTGACCTCACATTTTATCAAAAAATAATGCTTGACATAGAATAAAAACAAATTACTAATTTCATTGTTATATAAACACATTTCCCAAAAATATATCTTTCCGTTAAATTGAATGCGTTATGACGTCATAATGACATCATAATTAGACGGATAATGCTAAAAATGGACTATAAACGACACATTTCAAATACATTTTAGCTATTTTATATACCTCCACAGTCTTCCACCAACACCAAATTGAGCAGGTGTTTAGAGAATAGAGGGTAAATGATTGTATCAAAATATTTTGTTGGTGAGGGGGTGTGGGGGTTGTTAAATATTGATTTATCTATAACCTCGATCAGACCTTAAAATCAATGTATTCACTTTCTGATTGCATATGTACATCGTATGAGACCATTATACACAATCTATGTGCATTTTATGATTCATTTCAAGGAATGAAATTTATCACAAAATAACTAATGTTTCTGTAAATAATTGTATTGAATATAGATTGAGTTTTTGTACATTGAAACCAGGAAGGAAACTCAGTGCATGGCATGCTCTGAGTTTTCTTCCTGGTTTCAATATCATCAATGCAAGAAAAGGGACTTGGGACTATAGGGGCCCTATATGGCTCCGTATTTAATGAATAATGAATTTGAGAAAATACTTGATTAAAATCTGATGTTTTATTTTACAGACGACATCATACGCTTGATGTTAAAACTTATTTCTAACAAAATCGGTACGTATTTAACGTCATTGTGACGTCATGAGCGTGATTTGTTCACTGTATTTCGTGGAATTTTGACTATATTTCGACGGTTTTCGAAGAAATTAAGCACCTTTGCAGTCGTTCACCAGAAAAATAGTTTAACATATTATTAAAATTATTAAAACACAAATAGTGTTAAAGTATTTTTGGTGCACGACTCCGGAGGAATTAAAGTTCTTAAAAAAAACGACGGAAAATGTTCAAATATTACAAGCGCTTTTTTTTATAGAAAGATGAAGTTTCGAGGTTTGAGAAGCACGATATTTGTTATCTTTGCCGTAAAAAAACGATGTATGTCGGCACGTAATGTTATACAAGATAAAAATAAAATAAACACAACTTCATCCAAAATAAAAAAAATTCATAAGCCACCAATTATTGATTATATATTTTCTTCCGGGATACAGAGATAGTTTTAATACCCATCGCTGCTACCTCTAAAATGAAGTAAAATAGTTTGATCCTAAAGGAGTAGATATTTTTGGGCACAATCCGACATATCATTAATTACTTATCCGATAATTTTATTTCGCTTAGACATGGGGTTAGTTTATCATCCCGCTCATAGAAGGAACGATGTGGGGAAAAAAACCGAACCGATTTTTTTCACGGGAAGATATGTTAATTCTTTTACTTTTTCTAAATGTATCAATTAAATAGAAATTAGAACTGTACAACCACAAACAAGCATTGTTACGTTCGAATAGATATACCTAATTACAACAATCTGGATTAATTGATAACCAGAGGCTCACAGGAGCCTGTAATCGCTCACCTGGATCAAAGCTTCTTTCAATAACAACGCAACTGAACATTAAGTTTTACATGTTCCATCTTAAGGATCCACTTTTGTCGGAGATAAAAACGTGGGGGGAGTATGCAACTTGAAGCTGTATTTGTGCCATTTTACTCACCTCCAAGGAAACCGCAAGTTTATTTCCTCAAAACAAATAACTATAATAAAGGATTGTACAACACTTTCTTCAGTGTACAGAACAAAATAGTTTCATAAATGCCCTTCCTTACGATCCAAGAAATTTGACTCCAAATGGTCACACATGGCTTACAGTTGCAAAGTCAAAGCTGATATTGTTGACAAAAATGATTACACAATGGTTGATGGACGGATCATTGCGTAAAAGTCCGACAGGGGTCTACCCAATGACCAATATATCAAGATTTTGTATCAAATGAGCAAGTAGTTCCAAAAGAAGACTTTAAAAAGAATTTCATATGATTAAAAAAAAAACCCAAAAAGGTGTGATGGGTAGGACTATCTGATACAATTCTTAAAAGGCCACATAAAATGAACATTCCATCAAAAGTTGGTTCCAATAGAGCAGACAAGATGATTTGTATGTGAATTTCCCATAGGGTCCTATGTTAAACCGAGATCGACTGTGGCGGCCATCTTGGTGAGAGAGCGCGACTTCCGGACACAACTTTGGAAGAGGACCATCCAATGACTATTCCATCAAAGTTTGGTTCTTATTGAGATACTGATTCCAGACAAGATGGTGTTGATGTGAATTTCCATAGGGGCCTTTGTTAAACTAAGTTCAGCTGTGCAGCCATCTTGGTCAGAGGGCGGGACCACCAGACACAATTTTGGAAGAGGACCATCCAATGACTATTTTATCAAAGTTTGGTTCCAATTGAGCAACTGGTTCCAGACAAGAAGATTTGTATGTGAATATCCCATAGGGTCCTATGTTAAGCTAAGTTCGGCTGTGGGGGCCATCTTGGTCGAAGGGCCGAACCGCCGGACACATTTTTGGAAGAGAACCATCCAATGACTATTTCATCAAAATTTAGTTCTTAATGCGCAAATGGTTTCAGACAAGAAGATTGTTATGGAAATTTCCCATAGGGTCCTATGTTAAATTAATTTCGGCTGTGGCCGCCATCTTGGTCGGAGGTCTGAAATGACGGACACAATTTTGGAAGGGGACCACCCACGGATCATTTCAGCAAAGTTTGGTTGAGATTCGCTCAGTAGTTTCAGAGGAGAAATTTAGTTTTTAATTTCACCCTCCCTTTTCTTGGCTGGAAGTCGGCATCACCAGATACAATTTTGGAAGGGGCCATCCAAGAACCATTCCATCAAAGTTAGGTGCAATTGGCCCAGTGGTTTCTGAGGAGAAGATTAAAATGTGAATTATTGACGGACGGACGACGAACGAAAAGTGATGGCAATAGCTCACATGGCCTAAAGGCCAGGCGAGCTTAAAAGAAAAAAATATTCGATTCCCGAAGACGATGGAATATTATTAAACACCTAATTAAACAAATTACTTATACTTAAAACTTTCAAGAATTTTTATTCTTAGGATTTATAGTACTCAAACGACTATACCTGCATAGATCATAAATCTAAAAACTCTGTTGATCTAATAATAAGATGTCCAATGGCGAGTGGAAGAAATGTTCTTTTTGGATAGTGAACTTCCAATTTTCTCTGTAGTCATTTCTCGTTTTTATAATTTTCATATTAATACATTCACTAGTAGAGTAGATCCGTGGCTATTAACGTATATTGTGCTTTATTGGCCACTTCAGAATGCGTTCCATTCTTTTGGGTTCAAACGACAATGCGTCTACGATGCATGTAATTATTTATTGAATGGCACATGTCCTTTCTGGTTGTCCTGCTTTTCGAACCAAAGCATGATTTCAATTGGTGTATTTTCTGGTGGCCGCATAAAGGATACTCGCCCAGAAAAAATCGTCTGCATCAGTTTACCACATAAGTTTATCCATCTTAGTCAAGATTTCGTGTTGTGTATACAATGTCTTATGCATATAAATCAGAAGTATGTTTTAAAAATCCATATTTGCCGGTTTTCTTCAAAGAATTCACTAATAATCAGGCGTTATGTTTTCTATTATCCACCGTCGATGAAATAGTATGTGATAAAGTTTGTCAGTGACTTGTGGTAGGTCGGTATTTTTCTCCGAGTATTCCGGTTTCCTCCACCAATAAAACTGACCACCAGATATAACTGAAATATTGAAAAAGTGGCATTAAACACCATAACCATATAAGAATAGATTGTAAACCTCTACCATTATTTCCTGGTTTATTAATTACATTGTAAGCCTCCTCCACAAGTGTGTTATCTCACAAGTTTTATTCATTGTTCAAAAATAAAGAACCTGAACAGTGTGTTATTGATTTATTCCCAAAACAGAAAGATATTACACATACAGTTTAATCTCAGTATGCAGAGACTTCTGGGGCATTCAATATATGCATGGCAATCATGTTTCTGGAGAACTCGCCGTGCAACCCTAATATTCAATGTAAATTCAAAACTTAAACTGTAGTCAGGAAAAGTACAATGTTCATAATGTATTGTATTTAATTTTATCGCTGTTTATCTTTCTTTTTTACTACAAAGACATTAAGAGGGAGACAGACCATGTTTTCTGGACAAAAAATTTGAAATGTGTGTGCTATGTCTGAAGCCAAGTCAACATATGTAACAAAATAATGTACTTTATTACATACTTAGTTAAAATAAAGGCATATTTGTATGACCAATATGACCGGACACCAGATGTACATTTCTTTAGTTAAGTTGTTCAGTGATTCCAGACACCAGATGTACATTTCTCTAGTTAACTTGTTCAGTGGTTCTAGACACCAGCTGTACATTTATGTGTTAAGTTGTTCAGTGGTTCTAGACACCAGATGTACATTTCCCTAGTTAACTTGTTCAGTGGTTCTAGACACCAGATGTACATTTATATGCTAAGTTGTTCAGTTATTCTAGACACCAGATGTACATTTCTGTCGTTAAGTTGTTCAGTTGTTCTAGACACCAAATGTACATTTCTGTCGTTAAGTTGTTCAGTCGTTCTAGACACCAGGTGTACATTTCTCTATTTAAGTTGTTCAGTGATTCTAGACACCAGATGTACATTTCTCTAGTTAACTTGTTCAGTGGTTTTAGACATCAGATGTACATTTCTCTAGTTAACTTGTTCAGTGGTTCTAGACACCAGATGTACATTTCTGTGTTAACTTGTTCAGTGGTTCTAGACACCAGATGTACATTTATGTCGTTAAGTTGTTCAGTGGTTCTAGACACCAGATGTACATCTATATCGTTAAGTTGTTCAGTGGTTATATACACCAGATGTACATTTCTGTCGTTAACTTGTTCAGTGGTTCTAGACACCAGATGTATATTTTTCTAGTTAAGTTGTTCAGTGGTTCTAGACACCAGATGCACATTTCTCAAGTTAACTTATTCGGTGGTTTTAGACATCAGATGTACATTTCTCTAGTCAAGTTGTTCAGTGATTCTAGACACCAGATGTACATTTCCCTAGTTAACTTGTTCAGTGCTTCTAGACACCAGATGCACATTTCTCAAGTTAACTTATTCAGTGGTTTTAGACATCAGATGTACATTTCCCTAGTTAACTTGTTCAGTGCTTCTAGACACCAGATGCACATTTCTCAAGTTACCTTGTTCAGTGGTTCTAGACACCAGATGTACATTTCTCTAGTTAAGTTGTTCAGTGATTCTAGACACCAGATGTACATTTCTCTAGTTAAGCCCCATCCTCCATTTAAGATGGTTGCTATTACTAAAAATAGAAATGTCTTCAATTGTCCATTGCTGCTTTAGTATAAGTCAAAATGAGCTCAAATTTTAACTGCAGCTACATGGCTAGGAGTAGTTGAACATATATTCCGGGTTTTTCTGTGAAATTTTTCTTTCAGCCGATTTATACCGATTATGCAAATTAGGCATATCTTGATAAAAGATCACATTTAAATCATTTCCTCTGAAACCGCTGAACCAAATTAAACCAAACCTGGCAGGGATGGCCCTTTGGTGGGTCCCTTTCAAAATTGTGTCCGACAGCTCCATCTTCCATTCAAGATAGCTGCTAAAAATTGAAATTTCTTCAATTGTCTATTGCTGCTTTAGTATAAGTCAAAATGAGCTCAAATTTTAACTGCAGCTACATGGCTAGGAGTAGTTGAACATATATTCCGGGTTTTTCTGTGAAATTTTTCTTTCAGCCGATTTATACCGATTATGCAAATTAGGCATATCTTGATAAAAGATCACATTTAAACCATTTCCACTGAAACCGCTGAACCAAATTAAACCAAACCTGGCAAGGATGGCCCTTTGGTGGGTCCCTTTCAAAATTGTGTCCGACAGCTCCATCTTCCATTCAAGATAGCTGCTAAAAATAGAAATTTCTTCAATTGTCCATTGCTGCTTTAGTATAAGTCAAAATGAGCTAAAATTTTAACTGCATCTACATGGCAAAGAGTAGTTTAACATATATTCTGGGTTTTTCTGTGAGATTTTTTCAGCCAGTTTATTCCATTTAGGAATATTATAAGATAAGAATCACATCTAAATCTTTTGCTTAGAAATTGGAGTTGAAATGATCTTTGGGTGGCCCACTTTCAAAATTATGTGTAACACCCCCATTGTCTATTACCAGGTAACTTTAGATGTAAAATTGAAAACCAGGTGAGCGATTACAGGCTCCTGGGAGCCTCTAGTTTTATAAAAAAAAAATCTACAATATTATAGCAAACTACAACAAAATGTATACATAAGATGCTGAAAAACGTACGATTTTTGGTCTATGTATGATCACTAGGGTGTTTTAATAGGCGGAAACGGAAAACGGAAACGGAAAGAAATGTCCAAGTGGACTAAATATGTATTAAAAATATTATATACTTAATGGAAACACAATTTACATTTTCGACAATTTAAAAATCCAACCGTTGTCTCATTGCTTTAATATCATGTATTTATAAAATACTTGAGAAAATAATTTCTAAGTCACTTTATGAATATTGTGTTTCTCATGGGCTACTTAATTATTAGAGAGAATTCAGGGTTTAAATGGAACGACTCTACAGTTAACCAGCTACTTGATATAAATCATAAATAACATTTATAAATCTCTTGAATCTGGTAAAGACGTATGTGCTATTTTTCGTGATGTGTCAAAAGGTTTTGATAAGGTAAGGCACGATAGATTGATATTTAAGCTCAGGCAATTTGGTATAGCTGGCACTTTATTTTCACTGTTGGAAAACTATCTAACTGACCGATCTCACAAAGTAGTACTAAATGGCAAACAACTATTCTCAGAATAAGCGGGCATTTGTGTAAAGCATGTCGCATTAAGGTGGCAGCCGAACAAATATTAAAAATTTACAATAATTAAATAGTTTAATGTGTTTTCTAAATATTCAGCGTGAAATAATTTCCATATTCAAAAATTTTTCACTCAAAGTTTCAAAAATATCGCGTATCACCAGTGTATCTTTTTCAGTCATGTCTCGTTAATCGCTGGAAAACTAGTTTTCTTTCTTTAAAATATGAAGAATGCCGTATCTGAGCGGCGCATAACATTTGAAAATTACTTATGCAAAAGACAGGATGTATATAGCTTCAAGAATTAAAATGTTGTCACTATTTACAATATGTCCCACAAAACTTGGTAATTTACGTTATCAATACATAAAATCCATGGTGAACTTCAAGTTATACGGTAATAATGCAGTGCGAATTCTATTAATATTGTTATTAGTGATATATATCATGTACTAGTCAGTCTGGGAAAATATTCTTTCATTTATTTCGTGTTTGACAACAGGCGCTCGTGGCACGGAATTGCCACTACTCTTTTTTACTTTCTGTTTACATATTTAGTTTTGATAAAATTTCGTTATTATTTCATCTCTTTTTCCTTATTTTAACTTGTTCGTGACAATATTCATACAGTCTTATGCTAACAGCAACTTACATGTTCCGACCCTATACGTACTAATTATCCACAAGGCAAGAAATTCCGAAACTTTTAAAATCGTACACTTGCTCGCTTCGGTTACATTTAATACACCTTATTCCCATTATATCATTCAAACTAGGACATGTATCAATTTCTAACAGACGTGCCTTTTTTTTATGCATACGATAGCTCAGTTCCCTAGAATTTTAAGATTTTCACTCATTTATTGCTTAATTTTTCGTATATTACCCTTCCGTTGACAGAAGTAGAGTTCAAGTCTTGTGCCGAATGTATTTACTTCAACGATAAGACAAGAAAAGTGCGAAAAACTTTCCCAGAATTTATTTTACATCCTTTAGGAAAACCTTTTCTAAATTTTAGTGAGCAATCGTTGAAGTAACAGAAAGCTAAAAAAAAGGGTGGGGTAATTCCGTGCGCCTGTGTGTTTGACACGTTTATTTCAGTTGCGATTAATGCGTCGTTTTAAGACGGAAGTTACGTGATCGTAGCTGTAACAACATTGCTGTGTTAAGGTTGTAAAGATTATTCGACAAACATATTAGTACCTTTGTATTATTTAATTCAACTGTATTATACTTCCTTTAACCTGTAACATTGATGTTATTTGGCAGGAAAATTTTAAATCAATCGCACAAATGTATTCAAATTGCATCATCCATTTTAGCCGAGCTGTATCAGAATTTTGGCCAGTAACACTCTCTTTTACACAACTAAGATTGTAATTCGTTAATTTAATAATGAAAAAGGAATGCTGCCTACATCTTTTATGGACAAAGGAGCATGGGTGCTTTAGTAATTGACGTTATCATTTGCACTATTTTGGTATGTTGACGGAGGGAAATTATTAGAAGAAATTCAGGGACAAACGCTATCAATTGCAATTTTGACATGAAAAACATTTCATAAAAATATTAATATATTCGCTGTATAGCATGTAACCCACTAAATGTATTATGTGATATTAACAACTTCGAAAACAATGTTGTCTATTTTAATCAATCAAGCATTAAACTTTTAAACACAACAGATAGAAGAAAGGAGATATCGTAAATTACATACTACCACGATATAACTGAAATATTGTTGAAAGTGACGTTAAGCACCATAACGCTAACGGGTAAATTACATATTTTGATCACATAGGTTACGCTAAGTGTTCATGTTTAAACGTCTAAGTTGTAGTAGAGAGTGAAGTAAATCTTGAAAGGTTTACGTAAGCATCATCTGTTCATTCATGTTTCTACAATCATTTACCATCCGTCATCGTCGTCCATGTTTTGTTTACCATGAAACCTTTCCAAAACCACTCAACCTATGCGGTTGAAAACTTCGTATTAATATACAATTGAAAGTTCTTTGATGATCTGTACTTTGATTTATTATTTTCCTATGTCATAAAAATTCCCATCGTTACTAAAATAAAAAAAAAAAGAGAAGATATAGCTGAAACTGTCTTATTTGTCAACAGAATGTGCAAATGTTAAAACAAAGAAAACATTTCACTGCTAGGCTTTGCATTACATTCTCTAGTTTTACTGAGATCAATTAAATAACACAAAATATACACATTTAATGAATTCATTTCTTGGTAGCATAGATATGAAGAAGGTATAATGAGGCATGCATTTGGTCCAGCATTTAAAATCTACATGAGAAAAAAAAAAAACTTAATCAGTGTGCACAAAGTGCCAAACAGGTTATATATAATATGGTGAAGGCAGGTGTGGAAAAGTGGGTCGTTATTTAGTGGAATCAACTCCTACAGTTTTCAACATAGATCCTTGAAACGTTGTAGGCATATCGAAGTTGTGCACCTTCCATGATCTAATTGTTTTAGGGACTTTTTTCAGACTTGGGAACTTAGTTATTTTCAATACAATTAAAACACAATTATCAACCTAATTTTTGTAATCAACTCCTGTGGTGTTGACCGTAGATCATCATGCTTAATATATTTCAAATTGCATTGCAAACTATTCAACATTGCTTGAAGAACATACGGTGCACCCTGTACACTTTATTACACATTATAACACGGCAAATTTACATTATGATTTTGGCCAAAATTTCGTGAATTTTTAAGAAAAGGAACAATTGTTCGACAGTTTTTGGTACTATATTACGTCAGGCGTAGTCCTTGTCCACCTGTTACTGTGGTATTATGTTACGGCAGGTGTAATTCCTTTCGACCTGTTACTGTCGTATCATGTTACGTAAGGCGTAGTCCTTGTCGACTTGCTACTGTGGTATCATGTTACGTCAGGTGTAACCCTTGTCGACTTGCTACTGTGGTATCATGTTACGTTAGGTGTAACCCTTGTCGACTTGTTACTGTGGTATCATGTTACGACAGACATAGCCCTGATCGACTTGGTGCTGTCGAATCTTATTACTTCAGGCGTGGCTTTGTCGACTAGCTACTGTGGTATTATGTTACGTCAGGTGTAACCCTTGTCGACTTGCTACTGTGGTATCATGTTACGTCAGGTGTAACCCTTGTCGACTTGTTACTGAGGTATCATGTAACGCTAAGAAAGGCACTTGTCGACTTGTTACTGTGGTATCTTGTTACGGAAGGTGTAGCCCTTGTTGACTTGCTACTGTGGTATAATGTTACGTCAGGAGTAGGCCTTGTTGACTTGCTACTGTGGTATCATGTTTCGTTAGGCGTAACCCTTGTCCACTTGCTACAGTGATATCATTTTACGACAGGCATAGCCCTGGTCGACTTGCTACTGTGCTATCATGTTTCGTTAGGCGTAACCTTTGTCGACTTTCGACAGCGGTATCTTGTTACATCAGGTGTAGCCATTGGCGACTTGTTACTATGGTATCATGTTACGCCAGGCGCAGGCCTTGTCGACTTACTACTGTGGTACTATGTTACGTCAGGCATAGCCCTTGATGACAGGCTACTGTAGTATAATATTACGCTAGGCATACCCCTTGTCGACTTGCTACTGTGATATCATATTACGTAAGGCGTAGTTCTTGTCGAATGGCTATTGTGGTATCATGTTAAGTTATGTGCAGTTCATGTCGACTTGTTACTGGAGTATCATGTGACGCCAATAATGTAGGGCCAGGGTCGCTCAATGAGTTAGGTAGTTGGATTACCTTACAACTTATACAAGCCTATCACCAATGTGGCGTGGGTTTGCGCACAGCTTTGTAAATTCCAAAAGAGTGCACTCGACTCGAAGCCGCAAGTGTTAAAGTTTACATTTTGCTTGCCTATGGTCGGTGGCTTTATCCGGGTACTACGGCTTCTTCCACCACTAAAACTGGTCGCCATTATATAGCTAAGATATTGCTGAAAGTGGCATTAACACAAAATCAAAACTCCAATAATGACAACATACAAGGAAGAGTAAGACGAGCATTTGTTTTACGACGGTAACGATTTTAATATAATTACAGCACTGAATGTTTTGATACCGTTCTGTTGATATTTTCAGATTACCCTGTTACGGCTTTGTTTTTTTACTGTTGTTTTGGTGACCATAGACGATTGTGGCTATTCTGTTTAGGCACTTTGGTGTTATGCCTCCCAAAACTTTATTTGGCTTTACAACTTTTCGACCTTGAGCGTCACCTAATGAAGGTTATTCCAGAAGCGGGTCGTGTGCACTAATTTTAATATCTACGTTTTATTCTCTCGTTTTCGTCTTCGTCCGATGTTTTGTTTTCCCAATGTTGCCAGTGACCCTGGATTGTATATTCTTGCAAGATTGTCCCTTTCGGTTTTCTGTAACTTTATTTCCATTGCAATTTGAAACCCCCTTTTTATTCGAATGTTCATGTTAGACATACTTTGTAGTTAATAGAATAAATAAGAACACACAGAAACAAACGTAAATAATATCGCACAGGACAAATTTATCCTTTCTTAATGGGGCTATCATATTCTTTTATTATACATTCAACCGAGTTTCTGACTTAACAATTTAAATGTTATCTATAAAACAACGAATTTGAACTACATTTAAAATATTTTATCTATAAATTCTACAAGGTTAGTTTAACACGGGTTAAGTACACGATCACTAAATATCTTAATTCATGCGTCACCGTAACCAAATATAAATCTCGTGATCATTTAACTTCCTCTTCTACAAAATCCATGATTTGTTGATATTTCGTCAAAAGACATTATTTTCACGTATTTTCAGGTAATGTATGTTGTTTTTATTATAATTTTCATGAACATTTCTCACTTAAACAAGTCAGTTGTTGAGTAATCTATATAAACTTAATTATTTTACCTTTACCAATATGACCTCTAGCTTCACGTACGATACGACATTATGTGATAAAGTTTGTCGGTAATTTGCGACAGGTCGGTGGTTTTATCCACTAAAACTGACCACGACGATGTAGTTACAATAATATTGGAAGTTTCGTTTAAAAAACATAAACCAATAAGCACAAAGAGGCTCCAAACTATCCACCATAACCTTAACTTCAGCATACATCAATCACTGGACAAACATTGGAATTTACTAAATTGGATTTTAACAATTAATATTCAAGATGTTCATGTGCTGTTACCCATACACACGAACAGCTATAGCTATAGGAATTGGTCAATTATCTCCCTCCCCCAATTATTAGCAAACACAATCCAGAGAAACTTCATGGAAACATTGTGTACACAAGGAACAAGACGAAGACAAACACCCCCCCCCAAAAAAAAAAAAACAACCCACAGCACAATATGTCTTGGACATCACTATTCCCAAACAAACACAAATAACGTTAATAAGCCCCCATTCAAACAGCTGGAGGTACAAAGGAACACAATAACACGGAACTCAGAACCTAAAGACTTTTAATAGGACAACACGCTAGTTATATAATATACAATGTGGCAATGCACACAATGCTTGTCATTAACATTAACTAATGATATTATAGTTAACTGCATTAGTGCCACCATAAAAACCCTCCAAATATAATTCTCCAAAGTTATAATGGAATATGGAACTGTTCTGTCGGTGTGGTATTTAAAAAAAAATCATTTCCGATTTGCCTACATTAAAATAGTTTGAAAATTGTAAAAAGTGACGGTACACATACATAAACCAACCTAAATGAAATGTGAGATATTTAAGAAAGCGGTGAAATAACCTAGTAATAGCTAGACGTGACTATGCTTATCCATAGATCAAAGAGAAAGGTCAGGTTGGCTATTGAAGATGGCGATCGTTACTAAAAATAATGTTAATTTCTATTTTAATACCAGTAATATATTACAGGATATCAACATCATGTCAGGTTCTCCATCTTCCTGTGGTATATGTGATATCCGCCATATTTCTAAACCATCAGATGTTTGGTGCTCTGATTGTGAAGAAGGTCTTTGTACAGAATGCTTAGAACTGCACAGCTTAGCGAAACCTTGCCGAAATCATACTACAATACCTATATCGGAATACCGGAAATTGCCGTCGTATGTGTTGGAAATTAACGAACTTTGCAAAGAACACCAAGAGAAGTTCAATGTATACTGCAAAGAACATGAGCGTCCGTGTTGCAGAATTTGCATGCTGGAAAATCATAAAGACTGTAAGGAGGTAACTGTTCTTGAAAATGTAATAAAGAAAATAAAGACCTCAAATATGCTCAATGAAATCGAACAATTAATTGATGAATTAATTGAAACTATTGGTAAAATAAGACAAAATAGAGAGACAAATGCCAGTGCTGTTAAAGAACAGAAAATATTAGTTGAGAATGAAATACGGGAACTGAGGACAAAAATCGACAAACATCTTGACAAGTTGCAAGCAAGTCTGATGAAGGAATTGACTGAAACAGAAAAAGGCCTAACATTAGAAACACGTGACCTAGTGGTATCTTTAGACGAGAAACAGAAAGAACTGACCGAACACCAGACAAATATAGTCAACATAAAAAAATATGCATCAGACATACAAACCTTTTTAGCCGCAAAGCAAATAGAGAAAGAGTTAGAAACACAGGATACTTATTTACAGTCAATAGTTAAAAACGATAGACTAAATCAAATCAAACTATCATACAAGATAGACAGTGGTCTGATGACTATTGCCACCAGTATTCAAAAGTTTGGCGAAATAGTTGTTGAATCAATGCCTTGTGAGCTGACCTTTGTTAGAAAAAATGATAAGCAAGCCCAGGTGATGGTAGCTGACCTATCACCACGTATGCCAGTTGAAAATATACAGCTGAAATTGAAACAAAAGATAAACATCAAGGGGAGATGTACCAGAGGATGTTCTTTGCTTCCTGGTGGTAGAATTGTAATGTCCTGTTATCGTACTAACACTCTCAGCTTTATTAGCAAAGAAGGAGTAGAATTATTCCAGATAGGTAAAGATAAAACAGGATCCAGTACTTATGATACCGTTTATATTAAAGATAACAATAGCGTTGCTGTATCATCTGGAAGTGGAGGTAAAAAAGGTATAACTATAATAGATATAGAACGCCAGAAAGTCATGAAAACTATCCCTATGGATACGTACATTTATGGGATGGCGATAAGTGGTAAAACAATATATTACTGTACCGAAAATAATAGACTAAAGATGCTAAACCTTAGTGATAAATCTGTAAGTGAGATCATTAACAGTAAAAGGTGTAATGTACATTACGTAGCTACATCCGGTGACAAACTTTACTACACAGGCATTGGCACAAGTACCGTGACATGTTGTGATTTACATGGTACAATACAATGGGAATTCAATGATGAATGTGTTTTGATAAGTCCACGTGGTATCTGTGTAGACAATGATGGAAACGTGTATGTCGTCGGTAATGATTCTAACAATGTCGTGGTTATCTCCCCTGATGGACAACGTCATAGACAACTATTGTCTTCCAAGGATGGTTTGTCATTCCCATATGTACTTGATTATGACAAATCTACCAATAGGTTATTAGTTGTTAATATAACTCAATCGGCTTTTCTGTTTGATGTTACAAGGGGACAGTAGTGGTTTAGTAAAACATTAGACGACATTCTACAGAAGGATTTTTATCTTAAAGAAATAAATGTAACTTATTAATATCATCTATCTTCTAATTTGATATCACGTTCATATCATTAATTATGATATGGGTTTTGGGTTATGCTGTTAGAGGCCAATTTCAGGTACCTCATGACGGTCAGATTTATTGGTAGAGGAAACCGGAGAAAACTACCGCTCTGTCACAAGTCACTGAACAATTTGAGGGTTAAGATTACGATTATGGTGTTGAAGGCCACTTTCTACAATGTTTTAGCTATATCGTGACATCTCAGTTTTATTGGTGAAGGGAACCGAGGAAAACCGCCGACCTGTCGCATGTCACTGACACTCTTTAGGTTTAGAATTATTGTGTTTAAAGCCACTTTCATCGATATTTCCGTTATATCGTGGATGATCCGGAGGAAACCACCGACCTGCCTCAAGTCACTGACAACCTTTTTCACATAATGTTGTATCGAGTACACCTATATATAAAACAACCTATTGACTACAATTGGTGATCGTTATGGTACAGACAGTTCATAGGTATCTGGACTAGGAATATGCGTTCTATGTTTGAATTGACCAATCAAGAAATGAACCTCTCTTTATAGAAAAAAGGGTTAATGTTTGGAAGTTACAGGCAATTGTGTATCTTAATCTAATTTTTTATACTGTTATTCTCCCGGCCGTTATAGAATACTTGTTTAACAAATGCCCACGTAGATGTTCCTCTTGTCGTAATCACTTTCCTGTCCTTTAATTATGCATGATGTAGCACCGGGTAAGTGACTAGATTAATACGGCAGGTGTTAATTGTCCAGCAGGAACTGCCTACACTTCCGAATAACATAAGTTCACTCCATGGTTTTAGTGGGATTTACGGATTATGATGACTACTTTCGTATCCTCAAAAATTATTTCTCTTAACATTTATTGTGACAATGGATTCAGGTAGTATCCGAGCATATTTCATTAATCAGCTAAAATAATTGCAATGCAATTGGTACATGAAGAAGGCCGTGTCAACTTGCTACTGTAGTGTCATGTTACGTCAACCGTAACCCTTGTCGATTTGCTACTGTGTTGTCATGTTACGTCAGACGAGTATTTGATGACTTGATACTGTGTTCTCATGTTACGTCAGGTGTAGCCCTTTTCGACTTGCTACTGTTGTATCATGTTATGTCAAACGTAGTCCTTGTCGACTTGCTACTGTGCTATCATGCTAAGTAAGGTGTAGCCCTTGTTGACGTGCTACTATGGTATCATGTTACGTCAGACGTAGCCCTTGTCGACTTGATACTGTGTTATCATGATACGTCATGTATAGCCCTTGTTGACGTGTTACTATGGTATCATGTTATGTCAGACGTAGTCCTTGTCGACTTGATACTGTGTTATCATGGTGCGTCATGTGTAGCCCTTGTTGACGTGCTACTATGGTATCATGTTATGTCAGACGTAGCCCTTCTCGACCTGCTACTGTGGTATTATGTTACATCAGGTGTAGCCTTTTTCGACTTGCTACTGTAATATCATGTTTACGTCATGCATAACCCTTGTCGACTTGCTACTGTCCTGTCATGTTAAGACAAACGTAACCCTTCTAGACATCCTACTGTGGTATCATGGTATGTCAGACGTGGTCGTTGTCGACTTGCTACTGTGGCATCATGTTACGTCATGTGAAACCCTTGTCGACTTGCTTCTGTGGTATCATGTTACGTCAGACGTAGCCTTTGTTGACGTGCTACTATGGTACAATGTTACGTCAGGTGTGGCCCTTGTCGACTTGCTACTGTGGTATTATGTTACGTCAGGTGTAGCCTTTTTCAACTTGCTACTGTAGTATCATGTTTACAACATGCACAACCCTTTTCGACTTGGTATTGTGGTGTCATGTTACGTCAGACGTAGCCCTTCTAGACTTGATACTGTGGTATCATGGTATGTCAGACGTAGTCGTTGTCGAATTGCTACGGTGGCATCATGTTACGTCAGATGAAATCCTTGTCGACTTGATACTGTGGTATCATGTTACGGCAGACGTAGCCTTTGTTGACGTGCTACTATGGTACAATTTTACGTCAGGTGTAGCCCTTGTCGACTTGCTACTGTGGTATTATGTTAAGTCATGTGTAGCCTCTTTCGACTTGCTATTGTAGTATCATGTTTACGACAGGCATAATCCTTGTCGACTTGCTACTGTGGTATTATGTTACGTCAGACGTAGCCCTTGTCGACTTGCTACTGTGGTATTATGTTACGTCAGACGTAGCTCTTGTAGACTTGCTACTGTGGTATCATGATATGTCAGACGTAGTTATTGTAGACTTCCTCCTGTGGTACAATGATATGTCAGGTGTAACCCTTGTTAATTTGCTACTGTGGTGTCGTGTTACGACGGGCGTAACCCTTGTCGACTTGCTACTGTGGTATTATGTTAAGTCATGTGTAGCCTCTTTCGACTTGCTATTGTAGTATCATGTTTACGACAGGCATAATCCTTGTCGACTTGCTACTGTGGTATTATGTTACGTCAGACGTAACCCTTGTCAACTTGCTAATGTAGTATCATGTCAGGTCAGGTGTAGTTCTTGTCGACTTGATACTGTGGTATCATATTACGTCAGACGTAGCTCTTGTCGACTTGCTACTGTGGTATCATGTAGCGCCAGTCGTAACCCTTTTCGACTTGATACTGTGGTATTAGGTTACGTCAGACGTATCCCTTGTCAACTTGCTACTGTATTATCATGTCAGGTCAGGTGCACTCGACTCGCAGCCGCAAGTGATAAAGTTTACCAGTTGCTTGCTTACTATGGTCGGTGGTTCTTTCCGAGTACTCCGACTTCTTCCACCACTAAAACTGGCCGCCATGATATAGCTGAACTATTGCTGAATATGCCGTTAAATACAAATCAAAACGCCAATAATGACAACATACATAGTATTACAAGGAAGAGTAAGACGAGTGTCTGCTTAACGAAGGTAACGATTAATATGATTACAACACTATCTGTGATCATACCGTGTTGCTCATATTTTTAGTTTTTGTTGTTGCAGTTTTTTGTTTTTTGTTGTTGTTGTTTAGGTGGCCTTAGCCGATGTTGACTATCCTGTTTAGACCCTTGGAATGTATAGCTCCCAAAAGTGTATTTGTCTTTTCAATCTTTACATTTTGAGCGTC
The DNA here is from genome assembly GCA_002080005.1 of Gigantidas platifrons. NCBI lineage: Eukaryota > Metazoa > Mollusca > Bivalvia > Mytilida > Modiolidae > Gigantidas > Gigantidas platifrons. Next base: position 2,037,960 of record MJUT01059077.1, read on the forward strand.
ACATGATGAATGTTATTCCAGAAACGCGTCGTGCGCACTAAATTTGATATCTACGTTTTATTTTCTCGTTTTCGTCAAAGTCTGGTGTTTTGTTTGCCCAGTGTTGCCAGTGGTCCTGGATTGTCTATTCTTGCTAGATTGCACCTTTCATTTTTCTCTAATGCTTATTACCATGATCACTTCAACCCCCTTTTTTAGTCGAATTTTCATCTTCGACACATCTTGTAGTTAATAGAATAAATAGGAACCCTCAGAAAGAAACAAAAATAATACCATACCGACATTTCTTAATGGGGGCAATCATATTATTTTGATATATATTCAACCGAGTATCTGACTTAGCAATTCAAATGTTATTTATCAAACAACGATCTTGAACTACATTTTGTAATTGTTATCTATATATATAACATGGGTTGAGTACATGACCACTAACTATTTTAATACATGCGTCATTGATAAGTATTATCGTAGCAAAATGTAAATCTCATGATCATTTAACTTCGTTTTCTATAATGTTTTCTGATTTGGTTATATTTCGTCTGAAGACATTATTGTCAGGTATTTTCAGGTAATGTAGGCTGCTTTTGTTATAATTGTTATGATAATTTCTCACTTAAATAAGTAATTTGTTGATAAATCTACATAAACGGAATTATTCTACATTTACCAATATGACCTCCTAGCTTCACGATACGATATTATGTGATAATGGTTGTCAGTGACTTGCGACAGGTCAGTGACTTGTTACTGGTCAGTGACTTGTTACAGTTCTCCGAATTTCTCCGAGTACTCCTTTTTCCTTCCTCCAATGTTAAAATTGACCACTGCTATATAGCTGAAATATTGTTGAAAGTGACGTTAAGCACCAATACCTTAAAGATGAAATCATAGCTTTACTATATCACACTTACTACACCAACATTGGAATTTACTAAACTGGATTTTTACAATTAATATTGAAGAGATTCCTTTGTTGTTGCATTTACACTTGAGCAGATATAGTTATAGTAATTGGTCAATTATATCCACCCTATTCCTTTGAATAAGTAGTATGTGTGTGTTTTGCAATCCCCCCAATTATTGGTCAGTACTAAGCACAATAATTTTACCTGTTTGTATCTAATATGCTTAAGATCATGACAACACCTTTTTGTTGCACTAAAACGTGGAGTAGACTAGAGTTTGGATCAGTTTTTTTTTAATTTGCATATTTTAGGTCGTCCTGCAATATGCAAGGGGATATTTAATTCTTTTTACATTTTGTGTTTTCCACAACAAATTTTTAAAGGAATAATATTTCCAATGTTCAAATTATTCTTGCTAATTAAAATAATGTTATATTTCTTCTATGGTAGCATACGAGTTTTATATTAGAGAAGGTCATAGGCAATTCTTGTGTGAGGTCAGCATGGTGCTTGACATAGAAAGCATATTGCCTCTACCATGCTGAAATTACCTATGCAAAATACTAAATGTATTCGAAGTACTAGAGAATCAGAAGGGGCAATGAAGAATGGACACCTTAGGGAAAGTGGCAACATTTTGTCCACAAGACGAAGACAAAAAGAAAAAACACAACACCATATTGGACACCATCATGCACAAGATGACGATAGAAAAAAAAACATGTGTGCTGGACACCTCCGAGCATAAGACGTAGACAAACTAAACAAACAAAAAACACCACAATATTTGCTGGACATCACTATTCATTATACGCAAACACTATACGCAAACAGCAAGTAAAGTAGGCTAAGCACGCAGCATATTAAGGAGGAAGAGCAAAGACTGGTTGACTCGGGATCAGGATAATGTGTCAGAGTGGGACGACATGTCTATCCGCGACACTATTGTTTCAGTGAGCTAGCACTATAAAAATCCAACTAAGCGTATTGGTCTACTACAAAACAAAGCTCAGTATCATCTCATTTTATTGAAACTAAACTTGTTCTCGCCATGATATAGCTGAAAATTTTTAGAGTTGGCGTTAAACAGCAATCACTCATCCAAACGTAAATAAGACATGAACTCTCCTACATGTTCAGGATTAAGCCAGTTATCTAATATATAATATGACAAAGGAACAGAACATCGTGACGGACACCACGACACGAAACTCATAGCCTAAAGACACCTAATAAGACAACAAGCTAGTTATCTAATATACAATGTGACAATACACATAATACTTGTCATTAACATTAACTAATCATACTATTGTTAACTGCATTAGTGCTACCATTAAAACCTCCAAATATTATTCTTCAAATTTCTGATTAGTATATGGAACTGTTCTGCCGGTGTGGTATTTAAAAAAAAATCATTTCCGACTTTCCTACCCTTACGAAGCACATAAGTTCACCCCCGGTTTTTAATGGGGTTCGTGTTACTTAATCATTAGTTTTATGTGTATGTTTTGTAGATCGTTGTTTATCCTTTTGTACTTTTTCTTATGGCCATTGTGTTGTCTGTTCTTCTTCGATATACGGATTCTGATTCTCCCCTTCAAACTCCTCTTATCTTCGGTATAAAATAAGACAGCTCCAGAAAAGTTCGTGTTAATTGGAAAGTCAATCTGATCTTAATTAATTAATTTTAATGGTGTACATAAATAAAAGTGATTGAAGTCAATTAATAAATGTTAATTTCTATTTTAATACCAGTAATATATTACAGGATATCAACATTATGTCAAGTTCTCCATCTTCCTGAGGTATATGTGATATCCGCCATATTTCTAAACCATCAGACGTTTGGTGCTCTGATTGTGAAGAAGGTCTTTGTACAGAATGCTTAAAACAGCACAGCTTAGCGAAACCTTGCCGAAATCATACCACGATCCCTATATCGGAATACCGGAAATTGCCATTGTATGTGTTGGAAATTAACGAACTTTGCAAAGAACACCACGAAAAGTTCAATATATACTGTAAAGAACATGAGCGTCCTTGCTGCATAATTTGCATTCTGGAAAACCACAAAGACTGTAAGGAGGTAATTGTTCTAGAAAATATAATTAAGAATGTAAAGACCTCAAATATGTTCAATGAAATCGAACGATTAATTGATGAATTAATTGAAACTATTGGTAAAATTAGACAAAATAGAGAAACAAATACCAGCACTGTTAAAGAGCAGAAAATATTAGTTGAGAATGAAATTCGGGAACTAAGGAGAAAAATAGACAAGCATTTTAACAAGTTACAAGAAAGTCTGATGAAGGAATTGACTGAAAAAGAAGAAGGAATAACAGAACAAACACGCGAACTACTGGTAACTTTAGACGAGAAACAGAAAGAAATGATCGAACACCAGACAAATATAGTCAACATAGAAAAGTATGCATCAGAGCTACAAACATTTATAGCCGTCAAGCAAATAGAGAAAGACGTAGAAACACAAGACTCGTATTTACAGTCAATAGTTAACAGCGATTGTCTAAATCAAGCCAAACTATCATACAAGATGGACACCGGTATTAATACCATAATTACGAGGATTCAAAAGTTTGGCGAAGTAGTTGTTGAATCAAAGCCTTGTGAGTTGACCTTTGCCAGAGGAAAAGATAAACAAGCCCAGATGATGGTAGCTGACCTGTCACCACCTATGCCAGTTGAAAATATACAGTTGAAATTGAACAAAAAGATAAACATCAAGGGGAAAAGTATTAGAGGATGTTCTTTACTTCCTGATGGTAGAATGGTAATGTCCTGTCTTAATCCTGATGGTAGAATGGTAATGTCCTGTCTTAATACTAATACTCTCAGATTTATCAATAAAGAAGGACAAGAATATTTCCAGATAAACATGATTCAGTACTTATGACACAGTTTATATTAAAGATAACAATAACGTTGATGTATCATCTGGACGGGGAAGTAATGGATGTATAACTAAGATACACATAGAAAGTCAGAAAGTCATGACAACTCTCTCTATGGATACGGACATTATTGGCATGGCGGTAAGAGGTAGAATAATGTATTACTGTGCATGGGATAATGGACTAAAGATGCTAAATATTAGTGATAAATCTGTAAGTGATATTATCAGCAGTAATAAGTCTAAAGTTTATTATGTAGCTACATCTGGTGACAAACTTTACTACACAGATTGGAACACCGATACCGTGACATGTTGTGATTTACATGGTACAACGCAATGGGAATTCACTGATGAACGTGTTCTACGTGGGTCTGCTGGTATCTCTGTAGACAATGATGGGAATGTGTATGTTGTCGGTTGTAATTCTAAGAACGTTGTGGTTATCTCCACAGATGGACAACGTCATAGACAACTATTATCATCCATGAATGGCTTGTCATACCCACTTGTACTTGATTATGACAAATATACCAATAGGTTTTTAGTTGTAAATGACAAGGGTACTGCATTTCTGTTTGATGTTACAAGAGGACAGTAGAAGAACAGTAGAATATAAGACGCCATTTTATAGAATGATTTTGCATTTTATAGAAATAAATATGACTTATTAACATGATCTATGGAACTACGTATCAAGTTCATGTCATTAGTTATAATATGGGTTTTGGGTATGGTGCTTAACGCCACTTTCAACAATAGTTCAGTTATATCGTGGCGGTCAGGTTTATTCATGTAGGAAACCGAAGAAAACCACCGACCTGCTTCTATTCACTGGCAAACTTTATCCCAAAATGTGTTGTATCGAGTACACCTAAATATATATAAACAGGCACAGATATATAAGACAGTATAACAACAATCATAAGATCAAAATTAAAAGCTTTAGAAAAGAGCACTATCGGTTAAGGTATTAAATATCCTGAAAACTACTAAAAGAAAACTAAAGAATTTCAAAATCATCAGCTTTTAGAAAAGAGCACTGTCAGTTTAAAAAATCGAATACTCTGAAGACTACTAAAATCATAAATCAATATTATAAGCTTTAGAAAAGAGCACTATCGGTTAAAAATATACTCTTGAAAACTACTAAAAGAAAACTAATAAAAAATAAAAAATCATAAGCTTTAGAAAAAAAAGCACTGTCAGTTAAAATATCAAATATTCTGAAAACTACTAAAAATCTACAAGAAATTCTTAAAAGCAATTATAAAAAGGGAGTCTTAAGTTCTATTTTAAAGACGTCCAAAGAATTCACATTCCGCAATGACAAGGGTAAACTGTTCCAGAGTGTAGGCGAGGCTTTGTCAAAGCGCCTCTCACCGTAGGTTTTCGTTCGGACATCGCTTGGAGGATGTAAAAGCATTCTGTTTTCCGACCTTAATGCTCTGTTAGGTTTATACGGGTTATCAGTTCTTGAAGATAGCTAGGAGCCTTGCCATGCTGTGCTTTGTACACATATATAAGAAGTTTGTGTTGGCAACGGTAATGAACGGGCAGCCAGTGTAGCGAGATAAGAACTGGCGTCGTAGAGTCATATTTCCTTTTTCGGGTGATTAGACGTGCTGCAGTGTTTTGTACACGTTGTAGCTTTCTAATGATGTTGTTGTTAGGACCGTACAATAATGCGATGCCATAGTCTAGCCTTGATGTTACAAGGGAGCACACTAGTGTCATACATGCATCAACTGAAATTAGCGATCGAATTCGACCAATGTTACGAATCTGGTGAAAATACGATCTTGTGATTGCACTGGCTTGCTGTTCCATACTGATGGTTTTATGAAAATACATTCCTAGATTTTTCACACAAGACACATCGCTTACCACAGTTTCTTCAAATTTCAATCGGAAATGGGAAAAATGCTTCACTTGATATTTAGGTGCAAAGATAATCAATTCTGTTTTGTCTT
>MJUT01059077.1:2105869-2136772 GCA_002080005.1 Gigantidas platifrons
AGGAATCACCCTGTCCTTCCATCCGTCCGTCCATGTACCTTGTAAGCTCAATTACTCCTAAACGGCTTATTGGACTTTACACACTTGTAGTACACTACCTGCAAACATGCATGATGGAATATGGTTGCTGTCTAAAATTTAAAAGGGGAGATAATTCAACTTATACTTTCACGAAAAGGGGGGAGCATGTTCCTTGTAAGCGCAACTCCTACTAAGCTGCAAGTGGGGAGTATCACACAGTGAGGTCACTCACAGTTCTAGTTTAAAAACTGCAATTAAATTTGCGGGGATCATCGGCCATCTAAGGAAATATTTGGCATTTAGAATATGGGAAAAAGAGGGGTTTTTTCATTGAGATCTGTATAGAAGATAGATATATTCATTTTTGTTACATAAGATTGAAAAACAATTTGATAAATTTTGTTTATAATTGGGGAAAATGTGCCTTTTTATACGTTTATTGAATTGCATAAATAATAAAGTATGGTTACCAGGCTTTTAAAAGACTTATAGTCAAAGTTATGATTTTTCAGTGCATTCTATGCAAATGATCTCCCCTTGGAAAAACTATAAAGTGACTTTTTTGACAAATTTACACTATCATTTTATAAAGTATCGGTGTTTTATTTATAAAATAGTATTCTCCATGATGCTGAATGGTTTTAATGTTGGTATCTCATTATTGGTTAATTTTTCCCAATTCACTGAGAAAGAATGCCAAGTGATAGACCCTCGGACTACCTTAAGGTACAACATGTATATTGCTAATACAATTTGTTTTCAATTTATAATGAAATTGCTTTTAATAAACATTAATTGAACTAAACAGTTGTTACTTACTACAGTTAAAAGTTATATTTAAAAATATGCTTAAGATTTGAAATGATTGGTGAAAAGTAGTAGAACTGTATTTTCGGAAAATTCTTAAAATAGCCTAACTTTGAGAAATCGTTACTATAAAACGAAAAAAATACCCGCTCTGATTTTATAGTATATTGTTCTATAAGACATGTTCAAACTTTTGGTCAAAGTATCTTAAAATTGCTATGCTGAATTTTTTAGAGGTTAAGACTTGAAAAATGTTAAAAATCGTAAAGTTCTTCCAATCGGAAAATTGAAGAAACCACCTATCTTAGATTGTCAGGCACAACACTTTCTGTACTGACTATCACTATGCTCTTTATTGTTTTGAATGTCTAAACAAAGGTGATTCAATTAAATTATTTACCTTATTGATATATATTGTATGTTAAATGTAATAAAATGTTGCAATTGTGCAGACAATGGCTTTTTCATGACAACACATTTTTTTTTCAATTTTCATATCAATATAACTGTTTAGTATTCCATAGGAAACATATGAAGTAAATATGAGCATATTCTGTGACATACCATTTCTCTGTACTTTGATAGTTTTTTGGTCTTTACATAGAATTGCTCTTATCTTATCAAAAATATGAACGTGAAAAATAGACGATCCCAAAGCAAACCATTTTTGTCAAATATATCATAGTGTGGACAATTTCAAGGTCTTAGGAATAGATCAATTGCAAGGTGACAAAATTCACAGGGAAGTGAAGGAATTGTTATGGATTAAAAAACTTAAAACGTATGAACCGCTATGACTGAATACAAAGATGGAACGGCATTAACTTTTTTCCGGGTATTAAACGTCAAATAAATCATTGCTTTATTATAACGTCACGTTACTATGTGTGTATGTATTGTTTTTATTCTGTAATAAACTCCCACGTATGGAATATGGAATAAGAGTTTTTATTTATATATATATTTTTTTTATATATGTCTTCAGGTTTTCCTACTTTGTACGCGACAAAAATAATCAGTGAAAGTGTTTCGAATTGAAGGACTCCCAAAACATGATATCATATTATCAAAAGAAATTACAAAATTATATCAGATTTATCCTGATTTTAATACATAAAAGAAAAATACATCGAATTTCTGTACAAACATACTGCTGAAATATATGACATATTACATTATCAACAACGTACCATCAGAGCAATACAACAAAATATAAATAAATATGATAAAGCTAATCGTTTGGGTTTAATAAAACAGTTTTAAAGTTTGGTCTTCAAAATTGCATGTTTCTTTAATTAACGAGAATAACATATTTTTATCAACTTACCTTGTATGAGAAATACGTTTTTTTTTATGTCTTTAGTTTACTATAACGTTATATATACATACAACAGGAAATCAAGAAGTGTTCTTACGCATTAACAGTTAAATATCATCAACAATATTCAAACGACATTGACTAAAACAAAATAATTGCTTGTATTTCATCTTTTTAAATAAAATAAGTGTGCCATTTTATATTGAAGTGTATGTATTAAGAGATTTTGTCGGTTTACTTGGTCGGTTTACTTACTCCAAATACATTTAAAATGTTTAACATTCAAGTAGTTTGACTTTGAGTACACATGATGAAGACCATCACGGAAACGTGTCGTCCGCACTAATATACAATACTTGTGCACTGTCGAAGCATATAAGTAATATGTGTATGAGGCTTAGAAACGGGGGAAAAGGCGAGCGTTCGCCGAGTCTTTTCCCGCGTTCCGCGCCGAATGCACATATTTACCTATATGCTTCGACATTGCACATGTATTGTATTTATCCTGCAATTTTAAATCGTAAATAAACGTTTACTATAGAATTAAACAGTTTTTTAGGAAATTATCTATGTATAAACTCCGACAGCTCACGCACAAACTGAACCTAGCCAAGATGACGCCATTGACGTCATATGAAGACTTCCAGCTTGAAACGTAAAGATTAGACGTTATTTGGTTTCGTGTACGCTTCAAAAGTTGATACAATTTAAGGGTGTAGACCTGCGTTACCCTAAACATTTCCCATCAATCAATTTGTTTAAAATTTGCCTCATGGAATAATTATGTCTAAATACATTATCTGCCAAAGTTTAAGCAAATTTCACAGTGCCGTTTTCTCCATAGCACATCCTAAATATAGCAATTTTGGGGGTATTCTGGACGCCAGATGGCAATACTAGTTTCTGAAGATTCTAATAAATATGCACATTTATTTCTGACTGAAAGGGAATATTTTGGCTTAAATACACTTGAGAGTGTTGTTGTTGAATAAATATTAAATATCTAGCATATCTGAATATCCTGTTTGGAGATAATCAAGTGCAAAACAGTGGAAACTGCAAAAAAGGGGGGATGCCCTGAGGACCACCTTGGTATTAAAAATCGGATTAAAAAAATTCCTGTCAATTAATTTCCACCAAAAAATGCTACACTGAAGAATAGACATATAGACATCATTGCACCAAATTAAACAAACTTTTACCGTCCGATTTTTAAAATATTTAAATTTATGATTTCCATGGCACCCAAAAAATTAAATGAAATTGTCGAGGAAAGTTACCACACACCCATCTGTTGCTAGTTTCTTTTTTTGTGAGATAAAAAATAAATAGTTGCCAATAACAAAAAGCTTTTGAATTCTTATAATTTACAGTGGATGTCCAAATTAGCAAATGACTGCATTTGTCTTTTTTATTTTCAGGTCGGCTGGGGAGAGGGACGGGTGGTTTGAGGGTGACTATACTTGATTGATTCATTAAAAAAAAACACACAGACAGCCACCCAGCTGTATTGTTAAATTCCTTTAAATTCTGTCCTCAAGTTGTATTCGTTTGATTCTGATTATTCTTTATTTGTCTTAGGAGAAGGGGACGGCGGTATAAGAGAGGATCAGATAATAGTACAAATGTTTTCCCAAGCATAGCTTTCTATTTTTTTCTACCGTATAAATTGCTCCATAGTTTCATAATATCTAAGATTCCAATGAATATATATATTATTTTATTATTTTACAAACCCTTGAAATTCAATAGAAAAAGGTTGTCACACAAATTGTGTTACATAATACTTCATTTCTGGCATTTTTGACAACATATATCGATGAACATTTTTTTCTGGAAAGAGATATTTCAATGATATTTTGTGGGCATATAATAACACACTGCATGACACTGGAATAAGCAGCAATAAGATATTAAAATACAAGGAGCACAGCTATGGAAAGGTAAAAGTAAAAGGAGTCATATTTTTTTAACTGGCCAAATCCAATGTAAACAATCTTTATCACCAAGAAGCTTGGAATTGAGGTGGAATTTTCAAACGCACAGATCATCATATATTTGAGAAGATACTGAAAATAGAGTACCCCAGGTCTACACCCTTAGCTAAAATAAGTTTTCAAGGTAAGCTTTTTAATTATTTTTGTGTATTGTTGTAAATATGACATGTAGGATTTCACATTTTCAAGATGGCAGATACATTTGTAGATTCTATGTTCTATTTGTAACTGACCAATATAAAAAAAAAATATTGGGCAGGCTATATTGGTCAGTAAATGCTGTGATTGCAGGATAACATTTTACATTTACCTTTTAGTTTGGATAAAAAAATCACTTCAGAGAACCTTTTTTGTTGAATATAACTTTTTTGCTCAATATTGGAGAAAACATATTTTGATTTTGTAGATATTTGACCTTCCAAAGCAATTAAAAATACGTTCCTATTTGTAATACATATTTATTCCCAATTCACTAATAAGTTAATTAACATTAGAGACAATCGAATGGGGCAATGGAGAATGAAAAATCCAGGTTTTCGTTTAGGTTTAATGGTGTTTAACGCCACTTTCAACAATATATCAGTTTTATCGTGGCGGTCAGTTTTAACAAAAAACTGAAAGGAAATCAAATGGAACACGTAAATCAAAGAAAGATGAGTAACACGGACCCCATAAAAACTGGTATTAATCCTAGATGATCGCAAATGGTAAGTAATTCTTTCTTCTTATGAAATACCCGCTATGTTACTTATGTAAGTAAAATCAATATATAGCAATATATACAATATAGAAATAAGTTTATATTGCAAAATTGAACGCATTTTCGAGTTTGCCCAATACAGCTTGTTGTTCTTTCCATTCCAAAGACTGCGGCTCCTGTCATGATTTCCTTGATAGAGGGTCACTGCTAATAAGGACGCTACTGAACCAAGGGTTCTTATTGGTTAAGTTGCAGTCATCGAACTAAGGTGTCCCGGAAGGATTAACAGTTACTGCTGAACTAGTGGTGCCCGTCATGTAACTCTAGTTACAAAATCGGTGATACATCCTGAATGAAGAAAGTGCTTAGAGAAGGCGGAACACATCAGGGGATATCTATGACACATATATTTCGTAAGTGTTTCGGCGACCGAAAACTTTCAATCTATGATTTCAACTTAGCCAATAGGCAACTTTGAAGTAATAGCTACCTTGTTAGCAGCATGTGTGTAACATATTTTCAACAATTTTAATGCTTATTGGTAGCAAAACCTATCAAAGCGTTCAGAAATGAAGGCCTCCTAAATATGATTGCATGATAACATATTACACGAAGAATTAAATCGGACCCGTCTTACTTTTGTAAAATAAAATACACTGAATTTCTGTTCAGGCATACTGCTGAAATATAGGAAATAATATATCTACAATGTACCGTCAGAGCTCTGAACAATATTAATAGATCTAAATGGATATAATAACATTAACTTTCAGCTTGATAATATAATCTTAAAGTTAAAAATACAGATTTATCATTAAAATATCATATGCGTTTTATCAACTTACCAGAAAATATAAGCTATATCAGTCTAAAATATACCAGAGGGTCGTGTATGCATACAACATCAAAACCAGGAAGTTTTGTTTCGCATTATTAGTTAAATAAAATCAACGATTGTCAATCAGAATTAACTGTATATCATTGTAACAAAAGAATAGGCCTGAATTAAAGATTTTTAAATGGTATAACCATGAAATAGAGCTATCATGTGTATGTATGTTACGGATATCAGGAGATCGATTCAGCTTTGTTGATGATGACCTTTATTTTCATAATCAAATCTAACCATAGTTGCATTGAATATATAATATACATAGAATAGGTTTATGCAGCTTGTGTTAATATATAACTCCGAACCAGGAGGACACACTTTCACAGTAATATATGTGTATGAGTTACTTTATAATAACGGTGTTTATCAGCTTATATGTGAGGGTTGTCATTTTACTCACATGTGGAAAGCATTTGAATGACCGCATCATTTCTCCATTATGAAAGTTTTGGGTCATCAAACTTGTTTAACCCCGCCACTTTTCGTTGAAGTGAATGTAACAAGACGGGAATGTGAGCGGCCATTTATTTATTGCTAGGTGTATCGATTGTGTCTCTTTCTACCAGTGTTCCAGTAAATCGTAGAACTGTTCTGACAATGTCTTATTTGTTGTTTTTCATTTTCTTCCAGAGTTGTTCTAATTCTACTTTGTTAATAGTAGTAAATAAAATACTTACATTTAATAATATTTACGCTTTGATGACATTATTGAAGTAAATATGTTTTCTTCTAATTATCAAACAAATTACAGTATCAATACAGACACTCATCCTCGATGTGACTAGAGTCAACCGGTATCAATATAGAAACTCATCCTCGGTGTGACTAGAGTCAACCGGTATCAATATAGAAACTCATCCTCGATGTGACTAGAGTCAACCGGTATCAATATAGAAACTCATCGTCGGTGTGACTAGAGTCAACCAGTATCAATATAGAAACTCATCCTCGGTGTGACTAGAGTCAACCGGTATCAATATAGAAACTCATCGTCGGTGTGACTAGAGTCAACATGTATCAATATAGAAACTCATCGTCGGTGTGACTAGAGTCAACAGGTGTACACCCTATCAATACTTGGTCAGATTTACGATGGCTCCGTCCCCATAGTCGATCAATGATGCCATCATCTAATTTTGTGAATCATGGTTATCCACATGGTCATTTTTGTTATTGGTTTTCCCATCTTTATAAAGTCTTTAATACATTTCGAATTTGGCATTGGCATATTTGTTTAGATATATTTGTTTTAGTGAAAAACTAGACTCTAATGTAACCATTGCTAAAACTAAGGTTCTCTTTATGAAGGCATGTGTGACTATACCCGATCTTGTTTAAGACCCTTAAGTTTTCTTGCTACCAAAAATCCTTAGATTAATTGACATTTCAATCTTTCTACTTAAGTTGTCGTCCGCATTATATTGGATCTCTACGTTTTTACTTTTGATAACAAATTCACTTCGGAGGACCATTTTGATAAGCTTCATCTTTTGGGATTTTGCACAACATTGGACCCAGTGCATTGTTTTGGAAGACATGTGTTATGTAGATGTAGACATTTCACGGCAATCAATACTTATTATTTGTAATAACCAATTACTCTCAATACCATAGTGGGTAAATAAACGTTAGAGAAAACCGAAGGGAAATTCATGAATGTACTATCTAGAATACTGACATCATTGGACACAAGCAAGAAAAATAACGGAAAACAAAACAGAGGAGAGACACGGACCATATTAAAACCTTTAAAACAGACAATGTCTATCTTTTAGAATGCAGATACCCACGTTTACAGAATGGGGTACCTGCTTAGTTTCTAATACACCATTACATTTGGTGCAGACTGTTTTAAATACAAATTGATGCTAAGATAAACAACAGGTGCACATTACATTGGGTCTTTATATAAAAAAAGTCAATAAAACAAACAATCGTTTATGCATAGTAAATGACACACGTTTTAGTTTATCAATAACCAAACACTTTTTTGTATATGCATATTTTCTTAAAAATAAATATTTCTGCAATATATTGTTTAGTTTATGTTAAGCCATGCAATATAAACACTTTACTATATATCTTGTGTGATGTATCATAAATGAAACTTGGCGTTGGTGATCAAGCTATCAACTGGGTAGGATTATAATTCCTATTTACGAGTTTAACTCTGCTACATTTTTCTATCAGTGGTCTTTCTTTGTGTTCAGTAAGTTCAGTTAAGATGACAGGTTGTTGTATGTTTTGTTGATATTAGTGGAGTTTTTGACCTTCACTGTTTAGAGGTGGTTGTTTGTTTTGTTGATATTGATGGATTTTCTTACCAATACTGTCTGGGGGTGGTTGGTTGTTTTGTTAATATTGGTGGAATCGTTGACCATTACTTTTTAGAAGTGGTTGTTTGTTTTGTTGATATTGGTGGAATCGTTGACCTTCACTGTTTAGAGGTGGTTGTTTGTTTTGTTGGTATTGGTGGAGTTGTTGACCATCATTGTTTAGAGGTGGTTGTATATTTTGTTGATATTAGTGGAATTGTTTACCTTAACTGTTTAGAGGTGGTTGTTTGCTTTATTGATATTGGTGTAATTAATGACCGTCACCGTTTATAGGTGGTTGTATTTTTTTATTGATACTGGTAGAATGGTTGACCATTACTGTTTAAACTTTTTTTTCATAGCTTAAGGGAAAAAAAACAGAAGGGCAATCAAGAATGGACAATCCAGAGACACGGGCAGCATTGGGAACCAGAAACAAACAACAAACAGAAGAAAAAAAAAAGCTCAAAACGGAAAACCACAAATATGTCAAACATGTACCCCAACAACAAAAACAGTGTATGATGCAATCGCCAAAACAATGTGATGACAGGATCGCCAAGTGTGATAAGAGTCAAACGGACATCCTTGCTGGTTGATATAATAGTGAAATTAAATTATTATTTTTTTAATTTTAAACATTTAATTTCAAACATAAATACAAAAGATTATTAACACAAACACAAACAAATTAACAAAAAAAAAGAATTTAAAAAAAACCCAGTTAATGTCAAATCCACAAATCCACAATTCCATCCACGTCGGACAACAGACAGACAGACAGACAGACAGCCGGTCGGCAACATCAATGACTCCACCAGTACTATGCACACATCACACGTCAAACATCAAACTATAATACAGGAACTTGAAAAAGATAAGGACAACTAAATATCTTACAATGACGAGCATAAATACATATTAACTAAACAAATTCACATAATGCATCATCATAACTATAATGTATAATAACTACACATTAATATTTCAAATTATCTATACAATCTATAATTGTGTAATGTGCGTCAGGTCGATATAATTGTTTATAATGTATCGTACATTATACGGTATACTATACGCCTGATTTCACTTATTCATAAACATTGTAATATTCAAATAAGTGTATCGGATATTTCAAATTTTTGTTTATAACGTTGATTAATTATCGTCTGCTATGCATGGAGTGTGTAGTAATATTTAGGATACAATAATTACAAATCTATCGTTGTCGTTCACCGTGTGAAAATCAATAATTAAAATATACTGTTGACGGTTTTATTGTGTGACAATAATTTACATTTATGTAAGACTGCTTACAAACGTGCATTTATCTAATAAAATATTCGCTACATGGTGCGATGATTTCTACATCAGCAAATGTCCTGTTTAAAATGTCTATACGAAAACCACTAAATGTTTGTGGTGTAAAATTGTACATTATATACTGAATAAGACTAATGTTATAATTTACAAACATTTTCTCAAAATTGTATAAATAAAATACCCCCTATACAGAATATGGACGTCAAAATTTAACCATAAAATAACTAATAAGTTTTACTTACCTTGAACAAGACAAGACAACGACCACACACACTCCACAGTAACTTTACAACGTATGGTGAATAAATCCTAAAAAAAGACAACTTAAATACCCCTAACCTACCCAAGAAGTCCGTGCAACATGATATGTACTTTTAGGAGTTATGATACCAATAAAAGTACAACTAGCCTTTTTGATCTATGGTATTAATGTATACTACGATTCTGAACAGAGTATGAGAAAAATCAATACTTAAGTGCTCTAAACTTCAAAAGACTTATTCAAAACGGAAATAAACTAATTATAAGTGGATAAGAATAGTAAAAGCTAACCACCAAAACACAACGGGAATACCTTCAAAATCGTAAGATCGTAACAATGGTGTACTCGATCGTGTGCTGTTGGTATTTATTACTTTGTACTACTACATACCCCGAAGTTATCTACTTATAAAACTGAAGCCACCTGTGAGTAATTTGAGGCAGATTGGCATACCCCGGTTCCATCTACTTATAAAACTGAAGGTACTTGTGATTAATTTGAGGCAGATTGGCATACCCCTCTTTCATCTACTTGTAAAATTGAAGCCTTTTGTGAGTAATTTGCGGCAGAGAGGCGTACCCCTCTTTCATCTACTTATAAAACTGCAGCCACTTGTGAGTTTGTTTTGAGGCAGCTTGGTATACCCCGGTTTCATCTACTAGTACTTATAAAACTGACCGCTACTTATCAGGAATTTGCAACAGATTGACGTACTCTGGTTTCATCTTCTTTACTTTGCGGCAGATTGGCGTACCCGGTTTTGTGTACCAACAAAACTGACCGCCACTTCTCAGTGCTTTGCAGCAGATTGGGGTACTGCAGGTTTATATAACAATGACACTGACCTCCATGAAATATTGTTGAAAGTGTCGTTAAATGTCCACTGTCGTGCACTCGTCTCGTAATATCCGAATGTGAGTGATTATTGATTTACGCCAAATGAGGAATTTCCAGATGCATCATACATGTTGTTAATGAACTTGAACATGCATCATAAGTTTTAATAATATTGCAATTTATTACAATGTGACGATTAAGCTTATATATTAAAAAAAAGCAATAATTTACAGCAATTTCGTTTACACGATATTGTAAAATATATTTTGTAACATATCTGTTCTTTAGATTGGCTATGCGTCCAACTATTGTTCCAATTCCATATTTGTTCCTGATAAATGTATAACCCATTCCACTATGCATGACCAATAGCGTTTTATTTTTTTCGAAATCTTTGTCATATGGATTCATAAGGTTGTTCTTGAGTTACATGAATGGTGTCTACACAATGTGTCTCTATGTTGTTAACACCTGTAACAACACAATTGTTATATATATAATTAGATTACCAGTGATATATTTGTACACTTATGTACGTTATCTAGTTAATTTGAAACTGTTTCAGTGGTGTAATAGTTAGCGTGGTTGTCTGGAGTGCAGTAGATCGTTGGTTCGAACATATCAACATCTATAAAATTGGTGTTTGTTGCTTCTCTGCTAAGCACCAAGCATTAACAGGGAATGGCAAAGACTGGTTGTATATTCGATGACTGTTGTTTCAGCCGGGGAGCTAGCACACATTTTCTAAGCGCATTTATTTAGTACATAGCTGCTACCATTATCATCTCATCTAATGTATCTTATTTTCGGCATGATATAACTGAAGGGTGGTGATTAGAGGGGTTAAATCATAATGTTTAGCTATATCATGACGAAAACAAGTTACAGTAGATGAAATGATTCTGATATTTACTTTGTAGTAAAATATGACAGTATGTATTAGCATGTTCTTGTTTCTTTTTGTTAGTGAAAAATTTCTTTAAAATCATTTCCATAATCTATACGATTGTCACGTCCATATTGAACATCAGATACTACAAATAATATCTCACGACATAAATGTCAGTAAGACAAGTAAGTTAACATAAGAGAACACCGAAAGGGCAATCAAGAATGTACAATCCAGACACTGGCATCATTGTACCTGAGACATAGAACGAAAACAAACAAACCTAAAAAATAACCCAAAAAAAACATAACAATCAATAACAAATAGACAACAACACAAGACACTGAAAAAGAGTAGTACCATGGACCACAAAAACATAATACCCTGGTGTGTACCCATGTGCTCGCGAAGGGTAAATATTTCCTGCATCTTATAAGACACCGTCATGTTACTCATATAGTCTAGTTCTGTTGGATATAACTGTGTGTAAATAAATGCAGTGACAATTAAGTATGTTGTTCCTCGACTTTCTGAAGTGGCCTAATTTTACCTACCATCAATTTCTGTGTCAGACGTAAGCTTACCTATGTTTGAATAATCGTTAGTGAACGTATCGTATTGTATTTATTTGTTTTAATATACCACTTCTTCATGGTTACATAAGTTTAGAAGTAAAGTTTAGAGAAAATCAAAATGGCATTCATGAATTGACACTCCAGAGATACTTGAAATACTGGGAATACAAGACAAAGGACAAAACAAACCACACACACAACACAGAAAGCTAAAAAGATGTGCAACATGGACGCCAAAAAAGAAACGGAGATAAACCCAAGGTAACCGTTCCTCTTATAGGACACCCGCCATGCTACTCATATAGACAAGTCGTGTTAGACACCACTATGTGTAAATAAATACAATAAACGATAAACATGTTGTTTCTCGACATTTTGGTGATGTCAAACTTTACCTACTGTCAGATATAAACTTACCAATATTTGGATAATCGTTAGTGAAGGCGTCATTGTCAAATCTTCTCGTCTTGTCTTCATTTTGTTGCTTTATACTTCTGTCTTTTTTATTTCTTCTATATCTAAAATAAATATTAATTATTAGTATTTTTTTTTCGCAAGACAAGGATTATCAGTTCCATATCAGATGACCTTTTTGTAATGAAAGGTTTAGTGACGACACGTTAGACCGCGCATGACAAATGACCAACAGCTGATAATTTCTTGCATCACGAGTCGGTGGTCAACTGAACGTTGTTACTAAATTTATCGGGTAGTAAAGATCAAGGGAAACTGTAAAAAATTACCGATAAACATAAATACACCTACTATCATAACTCCTCAGTTTTAATTTCTGTAACAAGTACTTCTATCACAATCAGCCCATTTCATTGTCTACATAATTTATATGTAGCGCCGTGCGCTCTATATATACTCAACATATTTCAAGGATATAGATGAAAGACAATGTATATCGGAGTCTATGACACAGTTATTATTCAAATTGAAAAATATGGCGCCAAAATCAGGTTGAAATAGCACGTGAATATATGGACTTATATAATCCGCGGTACCGTAGGATAGGACTATGATGTGTAATTTGACAATAATTATACTGCATCGAAAATGGAGACTACTACTGTGTGTTCCTATACAGTTTGTTGGTAGCTATATACTTTCCAACCTGTATTAGGAGGTTACCTTTAGGACAAAGGTAAATCATTCTTTAAAGACATGCAAACATCTTAAAATAGGTTCAAGTCATATGACATTTCTATGTCAGGACAAGAAAAGGATAATAGTTTAATACAGGTCACTGATTAACAGAGGTGACCACTTGGGCAGGTTTTAATGTACATGCACACACCAAGGGCGAGTGAAATGTGCAACCTTATTATCGGTTATTATACAAGGGCAAACTGTTAATAGATAAAAAAGAAACCATACCTCAGTGTTGCCAGGAGAATAATGACACACATTAATGCTGTAACAATGAAGCTTCCCACTCCTGTATATACTGCAGTATAACTTGTAGCTGACTGTGACGTAGCTACAATAAAAAAAGTGTGGTACTACATGAAGCAACATGTAATGTAAGAGTAATTTGCAGATACCAAAGTAGTAATCAGAGACCATAAATCGAAGGATAGAGAGCAACAGGCCAAACGAAAAACAACAAAAGGACAAATCATGATTTATACAGGAAATAAAAGATCAAACATCATGAACCCCACTAAGACTCGGGGGATACTCCGGAATGGTAGGTAGTTCCTGCTCCACCAGAGGGACCCGTCGCGTTAATCTAGTTACAAACCCCGTGATAAATCATGAATAAGGAAAGGACCCGTAAAATTATCCTATTGTTAATGTTGGTTTACCTGTTAAGTGACAACGATCTCCTTCAAAGCCTGTGATACAGCCATATCTACACTTTCCGTCAAATCTGTCTCAAATTCTATTGACACATGTATCACAGCTGGCCTCACAGTTAACACCATATGTGCCAGTACTACAGTCTGAAAACAATCCAAAAAAACATCACTGTTGTGTCTTGGCAAGCACATATAGGCAACATAACTATGCATCATCTGTGACTGCTAAATGATGAACAGGAATCAAAGCAATGTTCCATTACGTTATTTGTGTTGAAGAATACTGTTGGACAGTTCCTCATCTTCATTGTCATCCTTGACATTTGCTGTCTAATTATTTATTTAAGTTTGTATTACAAAACGCATGAAACGATATGTAAATTATGCTTGTACTGTAGTTATCCTCCGATGTATGTCCAGTGAAAACATACGAGCTTCTGTTCTTCTTTTATGCATAGAGAGGCTCTGAAATTTCCTTGGTCGCTACCGTTAATTGGTTCATGACATCACAATAGATGTGTTCATCTACCCAGTCGTGATCCCTTTCCACTCCATTTACTTCGCTTACTTGACTTCAGCCATTGAAGCTAGTATGAAGAGAAAATCGGAGTACCCAGATAAAGCCACCGATCTGCGGCAAGTCACTGACAAACTTTATCACATAATGTTGTATTGAGTACACCTTTCCTGAGCAGGGTTCGAAGTAACAGCGTTGGTGGGTTCAGGCACTGATTGAATAGGTAACTATAATTCCAACTACCATGCGATCACGACCAGACGACCTCACGAATTATTTGCTACTGGGAAAATCTTTAAAAAGGATGAATGCCGATACCACAATATAAAACATTGATACCTTTGATATTTCTTATCTTTATATAAATACATTCCTATTGTTTCAATTGTCGTGTGTACTTATTATTATTAGTGCTTTCAGATTATCAAAAGGTAAAAGCAAAACATATCCAATACCCAAATCACACTTCGGTTCTCCAGGCTGCCATACAGGCTTACATCCAGACGTATCTATACAGACACCATACTCCCTATCACAGGAGTCTGATAAACATCCATCACATGATTGATTACAGTTGTAACCATAGTAACCAAGACCACATTCTATGATGAAACAATATTAACCACTATTACTTTCTACATGTTCAATAATGTAACCATGGTAACCAACAATCTTACCGATTGTGGTGTCTCATAAGAAAATGTGCACGACTTTTGCGAGGTATCTGCATTCTTCATCGGTTTGAGGGCGGAATCCGTGTTGCTCATATGGGACAAACCATCCATTGTTTTGAAACAATTGTGTCTCAGTATAATGTTTTTTTAAATCCGCTGAATGAAAGATCTCATGAAGTTAAAGAATGATTTATTTCTTACACAGAAAAGTCAATTCTAAATATGTATAATTAGTTTTCAAAGAGAAAGAATTGTCTTTCTCTGCAAGGTATTTTTTCTAATGCAATGGGGAGTCGATGTAGAAAGATATCAAAAGGGTAATCTGAAGCTATAAATCGAAGAAAAACAAAACAAAAATGACCAAAAGAAAACAAAGATATTTACAAAAAATACACAGAATACTATAACGGGACAGCACAAACACCTCTAAAAATCGGGGGTCAATTTAGTTGTTCATGAAGAATAAACATTTTCCGATTTATTATTGACACCCATTATTTAGTGAAACATTATGCAGTGAGGGGGGTGTATACTCATGGTAGACATTGCATCCAACAATGGCACTATAATAGAGGTTTATATATAATTGTAAACAAAATAATCAACGTTAACTGTTGACTGTTATCATCATTGTAAGCTTAAAGACACTGATGTCTGGTATTGCTATGAGTGAATACTTGTTGCTTAACGCCAACTCATCAATGTTGCAGCTATATCATGGCGAGAACAAGTAAATTATCAAGGACATGATGATGAGGTCCACTTTGTACTAGACCAACACGATTAATTGGATTGTTATAGTGCTAACTTACTGAAACAACAGTCCGCGGATAGACATGCCGTCTCACTCGGACACATTATCCTGATTTCGTCCCAACCAGTCTTTCTTTTGTTTTGACCCGATCGGTGCTCGAACCCACGATCTACTGTTTTAGAGGGGAGCACTCTAATCATTACACCAACAATGTGGTTGTTATTGCTTTGTAGGAATATGAATCGAGTATACCTTTATATTATGACACCCTGTACATGCTAATAAGTCTTGTTGGGTCGTTGATAATCACTGAATGAACTGTATTGTGGTACATTGCTGCTGACAATCATTTATACATCTCAAATACATCTTGAATCTAAAATACATTTGTCATTAATTACAAAATCCATCGGTTTCGCCTAACATCCTTGTTTTTAGTAATAATAGAAGTTGCCGATATTGAAAATCTAAAATCATGTATTCAGACGTAACACACTGCTATTTAGTAGACGTTAGAACAAATCATGAGTACTATATACCTGTGCTACATATCATGCCGTTATATCCACGTGTACACCCACCAGGAGGGTATATGCTATCAATAGGATTACAAGGTTGGTTGAAACAATGACAAGTTCCGGTACATCTATTTCCAAATTTTCCTGATTCACACTCTGTAAACAACAGTCGTACAATTTAGTATTTTGATTATGCAATGATAGATCGATAGAGTAATAAAGAATTGGAGACAGCATTATTGTGCTTATGATGTATCTATTAAACGGTTATCTGTTATATACGGATATATGTCTATTAAGGTATCCCGTTTGACACGAAAATAGCACAATTGTAATGGTAATATGATATTGCTAGTGTGTGCCCTTAGATTGGCAGAAAAAATACATTAGCAAAGATAATTAAAACAAAAGATGTTTAGTCAAGAAAAATATGCAGTTGGACATGCCTTCATCGGAAAAATGTATTGTTTACATTGTCGGTCTATATACTACGACCCAACGATGCACTCTTATAAGTACTTTTGTTTTATTCTACAGCTACGGACCGAAATAAATCGGCAAATCGTAGAAACAAGCAATGTTTTGCACTTCTATGTTATAATATCATGCAAACAGTCAAACTGTTATTATAATACCTAAATCACACTTAGGTTGTCCAGGCTGCCGTTCAGGTTCACACCCAGAGGTGTCTGTTTACACACACCATACTCCTTATCACAGGAATCTGATAAGCACCCATCACATGATTGATTACAGTTGTAACCATAGTAACCAAGACTACATTCTATAATAAAAAGAAAATAACAAAGATTGCATTCTACAGTAAAATGGTAACAACTAAGATTCCATTCTACAATAAAATGGTAACAACTAAGATTATATTCTACAATAAAATGGTAACAACCAAGATTGCATTCTACAATAAAATGGTTACAACTAAGATTACATTCTACAATAAAATGACAACAACTAAGATTGCATTCTACAATAAAATGGCAACAACTAAGGTTGCATTTTATAATATGACCGCAGCAACCAAGACTACATTATATAATGTGACATTAATACCTAATAGTCCATTATATATTGTAACCAAAGTAATGAAAGCTACATTATATATTGAATCCACAGTAACCAATATTATATTCTTTAATGTAATAGTTACCAAAGCTATGTTTAATAATGCAACAATTATAGCCAGCATCACATCCTATAGTTTTCTCCACCAATAAAACTGACTGCCATGATCTAACTGAAATATTACTGAAAGTGGCGTTACATACCATATCCCGCACACATACCATAGTAACCAATATTGCCTTGAATAACATATGCGTGATGTAACCACACTCTAAGCATTACACCATCGATGCGGTTTCTATATTTATATTATCATCTGATGGTTAGAATCCGTTGATCAATGGCTTTTAGAATTTAAATCGATTACGGATATATTTTTCCTGATGGTACCTTAAATATGTTGAACAAATAAATCCACGCGTTTCGCTTGGTTTACATTCTGGAAATGTAAATACTTGTAAATCTATATGGCATAGATAATTAGGATTTACTATTTGACTATAAGTATTTCTTTTATCTGATTGGTTAAAGAATATAAGATTATATTTATAGAACTTTATGAATACTGCTTAAGCCTTCAATTTCCGAGAAAGAAAAAAGATTATTTTAGCTCTTTAATTGAGGAGCATTTGGAACGTTATATTAACCTCACGTGACTCTAAAATCGGAAAACCCTTCTTTTTAATTTTAGCGTCACGTGAGTTTAATATAACGTTCCAAAGGCTCCCCTGGAACGATCTAAATTAATCTTTGTTGTATTCATAAAACTTTTTTGTTACCATTCAAACTTACAAAACAACACATGTTTAATGCCAATTTAAAACAAAACATGACCCAGAGGACATTAATAACAGTTACAGCTTTGGCCTCTGTAAATATCATATGTCTTGGAAGATAGATCCTTATATTACATATTACATACCTGTGCTGCAGTTAATGCTTGTATATCCTCTCTTACACGCACCAGTAGGACACGTGCCAGCTATGGGATCACATGGTTGGTTAATGCAATGGCACGTTTCTCTGCAGTTATTTCCGTATTTTCCTGAGTCACATACTGCAAGTAACGATCGTAACATTATACACGTTCTCTGTGGGGTAGTACTGATTCAATAAAAAAGAAATAGTTGGAATTTACATTACAGAAATATTGCTGACTTTCAATTGTCAGATGTGCAGACAGTCTTTACGGGTATTTTTTCTTCACTATAAAACATGATTTTTATTTAAAAATCAGGAAGAAATATTGTACTCAATGTGGCTACTGTGACAATAAATGTTAGAAGAGGGAATCAAAAATGGACAATCCAGAGACAATGGCAACATTTGGAAAACTATAAACAGGCCGAAGACAAACAACAAAAACACAACATAATACAGAAAACTAAAACGATGAGCAGCACAGACCCCACCAACACCGGGCACGATCATCGGTACTCGCGTAGGGTAAGAATATTTTGCACCTCATAAGAAACCCGCCAGGTTACTCATATGATCAATACGTGTTTATCATCACTATATGAAAACAAGCACAAAAACCATAAGCAAAACCCCTACAAACAGCTGAGGATGAAGACGAACGGAATATCGTTTTTATGCAGAACAAAAAACGTAAAGATATATGATAGGAAAAATAAGACATAATTCTATGAAGAGTGGCAGGGTTACGCTAGTTGTATTTGCGCAACCGAGAGACAACAATGGTCTACAACTACAATTAATATTACATTTATATTTGCTGATGAAAGTATCAGTTCCTGCAAAATGTAATTATTATTAAAACTAATATTCGCCTCCCTCGGCCATAGATGAACTTAGCCGGCATATATTTCAGATTATTTGATATTCCAACATTTCGATCTGAAGCGTGTCTGATGAAAGGTATTCCAGGACCGCGTCGTCAGCACTAAATTAGATATATATATACATATGTCAATTACATAAAACAATGAAAGCATTAGGAATTATGAGAAAAATCGTGATTATAATTACTAAAGTAAACCTATTATCTACCCCAATTCTGAAGAAGCATATTGATTTTGTCCCATCCGTCAATCTGTCATAAAACCCATGAACGTGACTCCTAAATTTGTAATGGGGATTTCTTAAGATCTTTTTTCTGTATATTTACTTATCTAGATGCTGGCCATTATTGTAATTGTGTATTGGTGATTATTACTCATTGGGAAAATATACCAAACTTACCCATTTCACATGAGTCCCCATCTAGTCCTGTCTTACAACCGTCTGTACATACACCGGTGACAGTATCACATATATTATTTAGACAGTTGTCTGGATTACAACCCCAAACACAGCTACCATTACCAGGATAGCAATGTCCACTAACACAGTTAACAGGGCAGGACTTACTACAGTCAGTATTCCACCATCCTTTATAGCAACCTACATAAGAAACATGATTTACTACATTAATTACCACATCAACCTTTATATCTTGTATACTCAGGTCAGCGTCTGGACTCAATCGGCATCGACTGATGTCATTATCTCATATCACGGTCCGATTTAAGGGGATTCTCAGATCAATGGCTAAAGTATTAGTTAGTGTTAGTTCATACGTCAGTGATGTCATTGGACGTCGATTTGTGAAAGTGAGGAATGGTCATATATTTTAGAATTGGACGCCGATTTGACAATTTGAAAAAAACAGAGATTTGAGAATTAGACACAGATGTCTGGGACGTAGATTTGAGGACTAGACGTCGATGAGAGGCTGGACGTCGATCTGAGACTTACATATATACATAAAATAACGCCATATAGCTCTAATAAGTGCTTACTAGTAACAAACATGTTAATACGACAACGTATCTTTTTATTTCAGAGTTGACATAATACAAGAAAACAGAAAACAAAAATACCACAATGTCAGAAAATTTCCAAAATCCAATAGCAAATTCTAAGAACGAGTCAAAATCAATACCACCAACTCCTAAATACGTGACCCTCACTTTCCTCGCTTAGTAGAAGCTCTTGTATCACATGTGATGGGACTAGGTTTAGCGGTCCATGCATTTTATTATTCAATCTAGAATGTGCCCTGCATTATTTATTGAAGAGTACATTTTACACTTTGAGTGAGTAATATTGTGTTTAACCTCAACTTCAACAAATGCCAATTTTAAAGTTAATTGATTGAGTACCTAATCATTGAATAAAACTGTTTCTTTTCGCAATGTTCTGACACTTCTTTCTATTGGATGATACTGCTTGAAAGCCTTTCATCTAAAGAGTGTGAGTGATATCGCCTCTTTAAGGTTAATTTACTCAGAGAGGATGCTGAGGGCTATCAGATTAATTTAACTCACTATCCCTAATTAAACGGCCTCTTAGTACTAATCCAGAACAATGAGTGGTCATGTATATGTGAATTTGGAGTTTCTATTTTGACTTTGTCTATGATTTTCTGTGGTGCAGTGAACTCTTAATACACCGGATTTCTGCATAAAGCGAACTATAAATAAAACTCAACACCCAATATTTTTGTTAATCTTACCTGTATAAACCGACTATCTGTCTATTCCGAACGCAAATGTTGGTCCCATAGAAGATTACCACTCTGAACTAAATTTGGCAGACTAACATTGAGAAGTAACAATCCCATTATGTATATATCACCCCACCATGTGTTGAGATATTCCAATTGACAGTGAGGGAAATTGCTAATATATATAGTTCTTCCTCATTTTGTCATTGTGTGGTATTCGTGTTGCTCAATATACATTTTTTTTTGTAATGTTGTCTGAATCATTAAATATTGTTTTTGTCTTTTGGTCGTTGTATTGTTTGTCCGTCTTCGATTTACGGCTTCTGATTACCACCCTGGTATTTTCAAACTCTTCCTATGCTTGTCGCGCACTAATTAACTATAAAACACCATACATTTCTACATGACACAGTTCTAATATCACTGTATCACTGTATCCTGGAGGATTATAGTCTGACGTATCATTACGTTCATTATATATGATAACATATTGTCCTAAGTGGTTACAATTGACATACTGGAGTATGGATGGAAGTCCTGGACCCTCGTGATGGTAGCAAAGGTAGCTACCAGTCTTTGATGTGCTTGAGTTGCTGATGCACAGTGAATAACCTGCAAGTCGGTGAGGGGTTGCAATGCATATTATATAAGACTCTTGTTATTTTGTTGTTATTTATTAGACGAATCTAACCAAATATCATGTGCAAAATATAGCCTACAAGACGATGTGAATGGGATGAACCATTGCATACACAACTTCGTATGACTTAATACAAGTAATAATACATTAAAACTATGACACCCTTCGACACACGCAAATGAGTTATAGTTGCTTTACTCCACGTGAGCAATTCTTCAGCTATATCATGGCGAGGAAAAGTTACATTTCAATGAGATACTGAAATTCGCTTTGTACTATGCTAACACGCAAAGTTAGATTTGTATAGTGCTAGTTCACTGGAACAACAGTAACCGTGTAGACATGTTGCTCTACTTGGACACATTATCCTGATTCACTCTTACATCTTAGTGATGAGTGCTTGGCAGAGAAGCAGCAAATTCCTATTTTAGCCTTTGGAACACGCTCAGCCATACTAGAGGTGATCACCTATGCAATCTCTGTTGCACAAAAACCATACAATATAATAATATGATCAATGTGGACATGATGTAAGCGCATGACTAATGAACATAACTATCATACAATTCATGTACTTGGTCTTGTCGACATTAATTAGAATGTCATTAATTACCCGAAGAAGGAAAGATAAAATAATTCAAATGAAGAACTTGGTAATAAAACCTACTGTTGCCCCGGTAATATATCTTGACATTTGTGACATATACAGTATCAACAACAAATGTCAACATCCACCACGTAAAATAATCTGGAGGTGGATATCATGCCATAGCACATGATCCATTACTAAGGCTATGTGTAGGTCCACCAGTAATTGCCAAATCTGTTGTCATATTCATTTCAATATATGTCCAGTAATAGGTTGAGCTTTGAGAAGCTGTGCAATTTGATGATAAGTTTTCTTAAATAAAGATTCAAAGACATGAAAAACGGCGTCACCAACTACAATGCATCATTTCTACAAAGGCTAAATATTAGGACACGACACACATAAATATCTACTTTATTGATATCTATCCTGGTGACTGCAAGTTTTGTAGTACAGTTGATGTTCTAATGTCAACAGTTAGGTACTTTGTGCTGTCATTACTATTCCTTTATGTTTGTCTATCATGAAACTGTGTAAAAGGTCAAACGCTACACATATTTATGTGTGTGCTAGACGCACGAAGCAAACGTTTATGCGCATTCAATTATATAGACAACAAATACACTGATTGACGTACAATTGCTTATCATTGTACTGTCATTCATATTGTTTTTGTTTTGTTTTGTGTGTTGCTTATTATTTTTTTCTGTTCTTTTCTGTTTTTTTGTTTTTTTGTTTTTTTGTTTTTTGTTTTTTGTTTTTTTTTTTTTTTTTTGTTAGTTGTTTGCATTTTGTGTTTTGTTCTTTTGTCTGATCTTATTTTGAGTAATATGTTGTTATGTTGTCCTTGGAATACTGGAATACGCATTCTGCCTTATATCTATTGTTTCTTCAGATCCAATTAGGTAGTCACAATTCACATACCCATATGACGAAATGCATGATCATTAGTTCAAAATAAATTGTACGATGTCTTATAATATATCTTTCGCGAACAGTTGGGTTCTTCCCCAAATTTGTTGTTGCTCATCTTTTTAGTTTTCCGTATTGCTTTGTGTTTTTTTTTCGTCCGGTGTCGTGTCAGCGTCTCTGAATTATCCACTCTTGATTGCCCTTTCCGTCTTTTCAAACGTTTGCTTAATAGTAATTTAACGAGGTGTGCTAATCGTTCCATCACCTAAAACTTTGTTATGTTGTAGTGACACTCGACCATATCCGCTCCATAAAAATGTAGCTTCAATAGTCGAAGTGTTACCTTGTCTCGTAAGGAAAATTTAGAGATAGACATAAGACATGTGTCTAAGCGTGTGTAGATGGTAGATATATACTTAATATTATAATTTGACAGCAATCTAACTCAGCAATGTTTAATATATTGTATAGGATAATGAAGAATTCATTATACAGTCACAGGAAATAAAGTATATTATACAAACGTCTAAGCAAGTGACAACCATACAATATATCTGTCCCACTGGACATATACAACCATGACTGTGGAAATGTTGATCTTTATAGTACAGACAGTGCTGATTTATCTGAATTAAGGTTTGATTAACGATTAAGTGTTTTAAGCCACTTTCATCAATATGTCAGCTATAACGTGGCGTCAGTTTTATTGGTAGAGGACACCAGAGTACCCAGAGAATACCACCGACCTGTCACTGTCAAACTGTATCACGTAATGCTGTATCTAGTACATCTCGCCATGAATGGGGTTCGAGCTCACAACTTTAATGGTGATAGGCACTGATTGCACAGGTAGTTATACATCCTACTACCATACGATCACGACCACGACGACACTCCTAAATATGTGTTTTATGTTTCAACGGATCAATCAAGAGCATGAGCTATTTTGAAAGAAAGGTGGCTAATTTTTGAAAGTTCACAAATTGTATTTTATTCTAATTTCAATACTGTTTTTCCTCTTTAAATTTATTGTGAGAAGCCTAAGTTCAGGAGGCATTCCAGTTAAACTTATTTGCAATTAATAAAAAACGTAGATTTCAAATTTAGTGCGCACGACACGTTTCTGTAAAAACCTTCATCAGGTACGCTCATAATCGTTCAAAATAATATAATGTTTTAGGAGCAATAAAACCAAATGGACCTAAACAGGATAACCTAACCCGGCTAAGGTCACCTATGTCTGATGAAGGAGAACCTTAGTTTGATTAATAATTACATTATTTAAGGATTGTAGGCTTCAGTTATAAACATATCTAATAAACAATGCCAGTGCCGAAGCACCGACTGCCATGAACGGATGATACCATCGAAGACAAATAGTCCACCAGGAGAGGCATCGACTGCCATGAACGGATGATATCATCGAGGACTAATAGTCCACCAGGAGAGGCATCGACTGCCATGAACGGATGAAACCATCGAGGACTAATAGTCCACCAGGAGAAGCACCAACTGCCATGAACGGATGATACCATCGAGGACTAATGGTCCACCAGGAGAAGCACCGACTGCCATGAACGGACGATACCATCGAGGACTAATAGTCCACCAGGAGAGGCATCGACTGCCATGAACGGATGATACCATCGAAGACTAATAGTCCACCAGGAGAGGCATCGACTGCCATGAACGGATGATACCATCGAGGACTAATAGTCCACCATTAGAGGCATCGACTGCCATGAACGGATGATACCATCGAGGACTAATAGTCCACCAGCAGAAGCACCGACTGCCATGAACGGATGATACCATCGAGGACTAATAGTCCACCAGGAGAAGCACCGACTGCCATGAACGGATGATACCACCGAGGACTAATAATCCACCAGGAGAGGCATCGACTGCCATGAACGGATGATACCATCGAGGACTAATAGTCCACCAGGAGAAGCACCGACTGCCATGAACGGATGATACCATCGAGGACTAATAGTCCACCAGGAGAGGCACCGACTGCCATGAACGGATGATACCATCGAGGACTAATAGTCCACCAGGAGAGGCATCGACTGCCATGAACGGATGATACCATCGAGGACTAATAGTCCACCAGGAGAGGCATCGACTGTCATGAACGGAGAGGCATCGACTGCCATGAACGGATGATACCATCGAGGACTAATAGTCCACCAGGAGAGGCATCGACTGCCATGAACGGATGATACCATCGAGGACTAATAGTCCACCAGGAGAAGCACCGACTGTCATGAACGGATGATACCATCGAGGACAAATAGTCCACCAGGAGAGGCATCGACTGTCATGAACGGATGATACTATCGAGGACTAATAGTCCACCAGGAGAGGCATCGACTGCCATAAACGGATGATACCATCGAGGACTAATAGTCCACCAGGAGAGGCATCGACTGCCATGAACGGATGATACCATCGAGGACTAATAGTCCACCAGGAGAGGCATCGATTGCCATGAACGGATGATACCATCGAGGACTAATAGTTCACCAGGAGAAGCACCGACTGCCATGAACGGATGATACCATCGAGGACTAATAGTCCACCAGCAGAAGCACCGACTGCCATGAACGGATGATACCATCGAGGACTAATAGTCCACCAGGAGAGGCATCGACTGTCATGAACGGATGATACCATCGAGGATTAATAGTCCACCAGGAGAAGCACCGACTGCCATGAACGGATGATACCATCGAGGACTAATAGTCCACCAGGAGAGACATCGACTGCCATGAACGGATGATACCATCGAGGATTAATAGTCCACCAGGAGAGGCATCGACTGCCATGAACGGATGATACCATCGAGGACTAATAGTCCACCAGGAGAGGCATCGACTGCCATGAACGGATGATACCATCGAGGACTAATGGTCCACCAGGAGAGGCATCGACTGCCATGAACGGATGATACCATCGATGACTAATAGTCCACCAGGAGAGGCATCGACTGCCATGAACTGATGATACCATCGAGGACTAATAGTCCACCAGGATAAGCACCAACTGTCATGAACGGATGATACCATCGAGGACAAATAGTCCACCAGGAGAGGCATCGACTGTCATGAACGGATGATACCATCGAGGAAAAATAGTCCACCAGGAGAGGCATCGACTGTCATGAACGGATGCTACCATCGAGGACTAATAGTCCACCATGAGAGGCATCGACCGTGATAGTAATACAAACTCGCTTCTGAAATAACCTTCATCAGATACGCTAAAAAATCGAGAGATTGGACAATCAAAAAAATTGAAATTTTGGGAGCAATAAAACCGATTGGCCTAAACAGGACAGCCAAAATTAGTATAAGAAGAAGCCCCTGTCGACTTGCTACTATACCATTATGTTATGCAAGGCGTAACCCTTGTCGTCTTACTACTGAGGTATCATGTTACGTCAGACGGAGCCCTTGTCGACTTGCTAGTGTGGTGTCATGTTACGCCAGGCGTAACCCTTGTCGTCTTACTACTGTGGTATTATGTTGCGTCAGGCGTATGTCTTGTCGCCTTCCTACTGTGATATTATGTTACATCAGCCGTAGCTCTTGTCGGCTTGCTACTGCAGTATTATGCTACATCAGGCGCAGCCCTTGTCCACTTCCTAGTGTGGTATCATGTTACGTCAGATGTAGCCCTTGTCAACTTGCTACTATGGTATTATGTTACATCAGGCGTAACCCTTGTCGACTTGCTACTGTGGTATCATGTTACATCGGGCGTAGATCTTGTCGACTTGCTACTGTGGTATTATCTTACGTCACGTGTACCCCTTATCGAATTGCTACTCTGGTATCATGTTACGTCAGACGTATCCCTTGTGAACTTGTTACTGTGGTATCATATTGCATCAGACGTAGTCGTTGTCGACTTGCTAAAGTAGTATAATGTTACATCAGGTGTCGCCCTTGTCGACTAGCCACTATGCATTATGCTACGCCAGAGGAGCCCTTGTCGACCTGCTACTGTGGTATCATGGTACGTCAGACGTAGCCCTTATAGATTTGCTACTGTGGTATTATGTTACGTCAGGAATAGCCCTTGTCGACTTGCTACTTTGGTATTGTGTTACGTCAAGCGTAGCTCTTGTCGACTTGTTACTGTGGTATCATGTTACTGCAGACGTAGCCTTTGTCGACTTTCTACGGTGGTATCATTTTACGTCAGGCGACTTGTTGCTGTGGTATCATATTATGTCAGTTGTAACCATTGTCGGCTTGCTACTGTGGTATCATATTACGCCAATAATGTTGGGTCCGGGTCGCTCAATGGGTAAGGTAGTTTGATTACCTGACAACTCACAAAAGCATATCACCAATACAGCGTTGGTTCGCGCCAGTCTTTGTTGAATACAAAAATGGTGCACTCGATTCGCACCCACAAGAGATAAAGCTTACAATTTGCAATATGATTACAACACTGTCTGTGATGATATCATGTTGCTCATATTTTCAGTTTTCGCTGTTGCGGTTTTGTTTTTTGCTGTTGTTTTATGTGACCTTAGCCGATTTTTGCAATCCTGTTTAGGCATTTTGGCTCCCAAGACATTATTTGGGTTTGCGTCACCTGATAATTTTTATCCTTTCTAAATGGGGCTGCATATTCTTTTATTATACATTCAACCGAGTTTTTGACTGAGCAATTTAAATGTTATTCATCAAAATCCGATCTTGAACTACATTTAAAGATCTCTTTTTATCTGTATATTCTATAAGTTTATCTTAACACGGGTTGAGTAAATGATCACTAAAATATTTAATTCATGCGTCACCGTAGCAAAATATAAATCTCGTGACCATTTACCTTCCTCTTCTACAAATTCCTTATTTGGCTATATTTCATCAAAACACATTATTTTCACGTATTTACAGGTAATGTATATTGTTTTTATTATAATTGTCATGATATTTTCTGACTTAGATAAGTCAGTTGTTGAGAAATCTATTTTAACTGAATTATTTTACATTTATCAATATGCAGAGACCCGTTTTCTTCACATTGCAACATTATGTGATGCAGTTTATCAGTAACTTGATACAGGTCTGTGGTTTTCTCCGGGTCCTTCAGTTTCCTCTGCCACTAAAACAGAACGCCAGTGAAATATTGTTGAACATGGCGTTAACCACCATTATTCTAACACCATCCCTAGCTCTCACTACACAAACATTGGAATTTACTAAAACTGTATTTTCACAATTGATATTCAAGAGGTTCTCCACCACACTCTCGTGGATAAGTAGTCCGTATGTGTTTTGCAACCCCCTCCCCCAAATATCAGCCAGCAAAAATTAAGTGTGATAACATACAACTATTATATATATGTTTTTAATCTAATATGCATAAGACCGTGCTAACATCTTTTTGGTGCTCAATTATCTCACACACTAAAACTTGGAGTGCGCTAGAGTTTGAACCGCAACTATGGATGTGTACATTTTCCTTCAACCTGCAATAGGCAAGGGGATATTTGCTTCTTTTTTCTTTAAGATATGATATAGATACAAGCAAATGACATTTTGTGAACTGAGATATCAGAACAAATGAAGAACTAATGATCGCATATGTTAGTATTTTTAGATGTTAGCAATGGTAAAATGATCTATATTGAAATGACTACTGGTATATTCGTTATATGATAAGAAGAGTTTGCAGATACCAAAGGGGCAACCAGAAACCGTAAATCAAAGATGGACAGACAACACAATGGCCAAAATAATAAAGAGAAAAGGACAAACAACGATCTACAAAACACTACACATAAACAATCGAGTAACACGAACACCACTAAAACCGAGAGTGACCTCAGATGCTCCGGAAGTGTAAGCAGTTACTGCTCCACTAATGGCACCCGTTAAACTAGTTGCGAATCCAGTGATAAGTCATGAATGAGGAAAGGACCCGTAATTGTTTACGACAAGTGGAACATTTCCGTGGTCAATTTTGACACATATATTCCATAACTGGCAACCAAGTCATGGTGGTACCCGTAAAACTTATTTTAGTTAAATTTGATGAAAATTGAAGCGTTCACACAGCCAAATAACGTCTAATCTTTAGGTAGCAAACTGGAAGTCTTCATATGACGTCATGTTGTTTATGTGCCAAAGTCGTCAATAACATTTCGCAGGATTGTTTCAGTTTACAACCGTGTGTGTAACCATCACACTAATAGTTGTGCAAAAGTAGTTCCGGCGGGAAATAAACTGATATCTCACATGTGAGATACCAGAATTTACTTCACCTGTAAATCCACATAAATCACACATATCTATATAATATGTATATATAGATATAATCTTAAGAGGGAGTCAGTTTGTAATACATTGTATATTTTGTGGGGATGCGTGGGGTGGCAAGCTGAAACCACTTTACTTAAATGACATAGGGGTAACTGCATCTCAATCTATCACATGTTTAGGAATGATTAATATTATTACAATCGGACTTTACTAAATAATTAACACGACCGGTATCTTATTAGAACCAGCAACTGCTTACCCTTCATGCCCACCTGAGTTTACCCACGGTTTCTTGGTGGGGTCAGTGTTGTTCATATTTTCAGTTTTCGCTGTTGTGGTGTACTTTTTTTTCTCTCTATGTTTTTGTCTTCGTCCGGTGTCTTGTATGCTCAACATTGCTAGTGGCTCTGGTGTGTCCATTAGTGATTGCCCCTTTCGGGTTTCTCTAGACATTCACCCCTCTCCCCTTTTCATGTTCCACAAACTGTATAACTAATGTAATAAATAAGAACCCATAGAAAGAGACGTAAATAATACCATACCGACATTTTTATAATTCTGAATGGGGCTATCAGTAAATCACGTCGCCATACACATTCCTGTTCCACACAATTCTTGATTTGGTGATATTTCGTTAGAAGACAATATTGTCAGGTAATTTATATCATTTTTATGTCCAATTGATATTATAATTATCACGACATTTTCTCACTTAAATAAGTCAGTTGCATAGAAATCTTTTGAAACCGTATTAGGGCCAGGTATACAATATTATGTGATAAAGTTTCGCAGTGATTTGCGACAGGTCGGTGGCTTTCTCCGTGTCCACCGCTTTCCTCCACCTATAAATCTGACTGCCACGATATAACTGGAATATTTTGGAAAGTGGCGCTAAACACCACCAATAAAGCAAACAATAAACTATATCAATATGACCCCGTAGCTTCAGTACACAACACTCACTACACAAACATTATATTTTACAAAACTGTAATTTAACAATTAATATCCAAGAGGTCTTTATTTTGTTGTATTTACACTCAAACAAATATAGTTACGAAAATGGGTGAATTATCTCATCCTTACTCTCTTGGATAAATAGTCTGTATGTGTTTTGTAACCTCCACCAATTGTAACCTCCTTCAATTATTAGCCAGCACAAATAAAGCGTGACAAAATACAATTATCACAAATGTTAATATCTAATATACTTTAAAAAAGACCATGAAAATATATTTTTGATGCACTAAAACCTGGATTGGACTAGTGTTTGGATCCGGTTTTTTGAATATGTATATTTTCATTTGTCCTGCCATACACAAGAGGATACTTGATTCTTTTTACATTTGGTGTTTTTCACAAAGACAAAATCATTAAGGCATGCTATTTATACAATCAAAAGACAAATTATGCTTCATTGTATGATTTGAGAGATGAAAGCAAATGGAGAACTAAGTAGCTTATATTTCAGTATTGTTCAAAGTCCCAATAGCTATATATTTGACTAAAAATAAAAATCCGATAGTTTAATGATAAAATTCTTTAAACTTGTTTAAAACATTTAAAAAAAAGCAACACAATTAGTCTTTCGGTTCGTAATACTATGTAATGACTGGGAAAACAAATAGGGATAATTTTATCCTGTCATGCAAAGAATACAACAATTATAATTTGAAACTT
>MJUT01059077.1:2152031-2163675 GCA_002080005.1 Gigantidas platifrons
TTTATCACCCATTGCATACTAACAGTGTTTCTGAGATTGGTAAAATGTAAGTTTAATAAAACAACATAGTAGTGAAAGTATATAGTAAATTGCATTGTTGTTTATATGGTATTTTAAACATTTTATGTCACCTTCATACAGCTAGAATCAAAACATTTGAAAAATTGAAAACCAAAAGCAGTTGAAAGACTGAGACTCAGAGAGAACAATAATGACACATTTAGCTAAGTGCAGTGCTTTGCTCGTGGGAGATACTTTCAAAATTATATTACTGGTAATGAAATATGGTATAAATCAATAGAATCTTGTTGTGTAAATCTATATATTTACTTGTTCATAGATGCACTTTAGTTATGACAAATCTGACAATATTTCATTACATTGAATACAATAATGATTTACTCAAGTAAAATGCAAATATTTTGATTTAGATTTTAGGTGTTTAAACACCACTTTCAACAATAATTCAGGACTGACCATGGGCAAGCAACTGGTAAACTTTATCATTCACAAGCAGCTCCAAATCAAATGCACCCTCTTTTGTAACTTACAAAGCCGGGCTATTGTGTAACAGCTACACATGTCAGTTTTATATTTTTTCTGTTTTAGGACAGAAGTTGCATTGTCAGGCATAGAAGATATTGCTGTCAGCAAATATTCCACCAAAAATGCATTTGACAAATCCAGCAGTTTTATTTATCCATTTGAGTGAGTATTCTTGACAATTTGACACACAAGAAAAACTCACTAATATAAATACTTGTGTTCAGATTGTCTGAAAAAAAAGATATTGAGTTAAATGTCTAATACAATGTAATATAAGATATAAGGAGAAAAATAAATGGCGAAATTAGTACATTTGTAATAATATCGAGGGGCCCGGGTGGCTCAATTGGTTAGGTCATTGGAAGCCTATCACCAATACGGCATGAGATCAAACCCGGCTTTGTAAATTACAAATGCACCACTCGACTCCGGATCAAGCTTCATAAAATGGAGTTAATTTAAATCACTTTTTATTATCTTTTAAACTTTAAATGAAAGAATATTTAGTTACATCTTTGTACGTCAGACAGTCCAACTGAAACGAAGGGGCTAGGGCGGCTCAATGAGTTAGGTCGTTGGATCTAAAAACTCATACAAGCTTATCACCAATACGGCGTGGGTTCGCTCCCGGCTTTGTAAGTTACAAAAAGGGTGCACTCGACTGGGCAATCGCATGTGATAAAGCTTACCAGTTGTTTGCCCATGGTCGGTGGTTCTCTCCGGGTACTCCGGCTTCCTCCACCACTAAAACTGGTCGCCACGATATATCTGTAATATTGTTGAAAGTGGCGTTAAAACACCAAAAATCAAATCAAATCATTAATAATATCGAAAGAAAATAAAACAACCACATAAGTTGACAAAAACACAACCATCTCAACTGTTCCCCTTTTCAGCACAGCAAAATTTAGAAATATCTCTACAAAAAAATGAGAAAATAGGGACATTAGGTCTTAATTCCATACTTAATATGCAGTATGTATATTTCAGAACTTGTTACAGTAAAAAAAAGGTCTAGATGGTCAGCCAATGAAGTAAAAATTATATGGAAAGTCCTTTATAAAGATTGGTCATTATTACTTGAAACATGGTGCTCTGTGTTTGCCTAATCATACATTTATAATTAAAAGTTAAAAATTAATTAATAGTTAGAACATGATATATTTAAACGTGCTTATATTTGATGCTCTGCTGTTGAATACACTTGTAATGATATTGTAAGTATTGCAGATATACATGCATTCATTAAAATTATTTAGCGTGTTTTGTAGGAGTTTATGTTATTTGCATTTATTATTTTTCTGATTAAAATTTGTACCTTAAATTTTTTTTTGGTATAATGATTTTCCTCTCTCTCAACATTTCCATTAACATGGTTCCTGTAATTAGAACCCCTACATTTATTGAATGATGTTTGAGGGATAGGGTCATGGTATTAATGCCACTTTTAACAATATTTCAGCTATATCGTGGCTGTCAGTTTTATTATTAAAGAAAACCAGAGTACGTGGAGAAAACAACATACCTGCCACATGTCACTGATAAACTTAATAACAAAATGTTGTATCGAGTACACCTAACCCTGTGTGGGATTCAAACTTACTACTTCAGTGGTGATATGCACTGATTGCATAGGTAGTTGCAAATCCAACTACCATATGATCATGGCCACAACTGCCCCTGAATAATGTTTGATTTTTAGAAAACAATTTAATTAAAAACCAAGTTAAAGTTTGTTTTGTTTTCTCAATATGGACCATGTAGCCATATTATTTGCAACCAGAATGAATCTTTTCACATCAATAATGTTGCATCATACTGTTGTTGACTACAATACTTGCCTTCACTGCAAAACAGGTGTACAAAATTATAAACAAAGTGTGTAAATAAATGTGGCACAGAAAATAATTTTATTTTAGATTATCTATCCGAGTCTTCAAGGCATGATGCCGACATACTGTCCAAGTGGGTTTGGATATTGTTGCCTTATCCGCCATACACAACAACTTGGTATAACACGCCTGTTTCCTGCTCCCAGATAGTCATGTTGCCACAAAATGTACTGTCTGTACACAGTGTGTCTTCTGCCTCTGTTGTTATCTTGATCTGGAGGTTGTACAGAACATCATCTCTATGGCGAGCAGTAACCTCCAAAACAAGTTCATCCAAATCTATGGTACAGAAATCCTGAAAAGAAAGGAATATA
This sequence comes from Gigantidas platifrons, assembly GCA_002080005.1. Classification (NCBI taxonomy): domain Eukaryota; kingdom Metazoa; phylum Mollusca; class Bivalvia; order Mytilida; family Modiolidae; genus Gigantidas; species Gigantidas platifrons. The sequence continues at coordinate 2,154,784 of MJUT01059077.1, forward strand.
GATGAGAAACAATCTACAAGTATATAATTTTCCCTTATAATACATCACTTCATTCAGATACATTTTTGTAAGTTAGTTTGAAAAAGATTATAATAGTTTTGCATGAATACTTTCCCAGTTATGCCTTATTTGAGGGGTCATCCAACAGTTTTTCTTGAGATGTGGGTTTTTGCTTGTTGAGGGTTGTATGGTAACTTGAGTGGCACCTCTCACTGTCCTCTACCCCTACCTCTCCATGCTCTTCTACCTGCTCCTTGATTGACAATGTTCTTGCAAGAACTCTCATCATTAGGATAAATTATTTCGCTGGTAGTTGATCTCAATTCTGAAATAAATAGAATTTTTTATCATCTTGTATAAATAAATCTTTAATTCAATCTTTTTTGGCAACCAATAAAATGAGGACCAAACAAAATAGACATCTGTCAAAGGTATTGGAAAATTAAAATAAAACATATATAATCAACCAAAACCATATTCTTACCCAAACAAATGTGAAGTAATTTCTGGACAGATTTTAACAAATTTTACAAAAAAACCTTTTGAAATGTCCATATTTTGATTGTTTATTTGCTCACTATGTTTATATGAGTGGTTTTTGTTGATAACATAATTTTTCCATGATTCAGATTTTTATGAATTATTTTAGCATAAATTAATAGGAAAATAAAAGTCATATAAAATCGTAAAATATTTAATTTGCGAACATTATTTACTGAATAATGCGGAATCATTAAGATTTTTTTTTACGAATACAGAATACAACATATTTATTGTTCACCTGGTTCATTTTTTGTATTACCATTATCGCACCCCAATTTTGTCAAAATACGTATTTTTCAAATCAACTTTATTTCTTCTCTCTCGAGCTATGCACAAATTACTAACGTACTTTTCTTTATTAAAACCATGCGAAGTGACCACTTTCTATGGGGAAAACTTTTGAAATAAAACAATAATATAGTGAGAAAAGAGTACACGTGCTTACATGATTCATCGCTGTTTATTTATAGTTGGAACAACACTATCATTCGGCAACCGTATATGACCGAGTAGTTATTATTGGATCATTCGACAGACTCCGTAAATTTGTCGATAATTAATCAGTCGCCATCTTCTGATGCATCATTCTGGAATTTTTCAACAAATATCGTCCTCTCATCCATTCTGTCTCACTTATCTCAACACGAAAACGAGTTTAAGCATTATTTTATTAAATATAAAGCATGTATAGTACATTTTTTTAAGAATAAAAAACGGTCAAATATATAGCTATTGGGACTTTAAGATGTTATCAATGATACAATTATACATGTTAATTCCGGTTCTGTTAAATTCCTTCCATGACAGTCACAAAGTTGTTTTCACTGAACTAATGTTGTAATATCACATATTAGATAAGGTCATAGACACTTGCTATGTGAGGTCAGTGTGGTGATTGAAATAGGAAACATAGTGTCTGTACTATGCTGGTATTGACTAGTGTAAGCACCAAAATGTATTCTTAATAAACGTTAGAGGAACCAAAGGGGCAATCAAGAATTGACAATCCAGGGAAAGTGGCAACATTGTGTACACAATACGTATTGGACACTATCATATACAAGGCGAAGACAAACAAAAACAAAAACACAGCACAATATGTATTGGACACCACCATGTACAAGACGGGAAAAAACACAATACAATATATACGCAAACAAACACAAATAACGTAAATAAGACCTGAGCCTGCCTAGAAATTTAGGATTGAGTTAGTTATCTAATATTTAATGTGGCAATATAAATAATATTTGTTTTTAGTATGAACTAATAGCGAGCATCGCAAGATGCGAGCTAGACAGCAACATGTATGTAAGGAAATGAATCAATATACGAACAATACCAACCGGAAGTGGTTTCTAAGTTTCATCATAGAATGGACAATCGGAGCGAATGGCCGGAAATAAAAATAGGAATCCGTACAGCTTCTTTACATGAAACGATTAATTTATTTAAAAATATGGCAATCGCTAGACCTTCTTGTTTCGCCCCTACGATTACGTCACACAAGTATTGTTACGTCACTGTCAGAGTAAACAATCATTGCCCTGCGTTTCTTTGGTGGCGATTTACAGTTGGTTGTCGAATAATTGTTTATGTATTGAACAGTGCAGTTCCCAGCAATGTGAAAAGAATGTCTTGGAAATTGTTCAAAGCCAAAGGACTGTTTTGAAGTCGTGATAGGTTTATTCACTTGTTTTCAGGCAAGAACTGAAGGAGATGATGTTTTGATATCCGTACATATGGATATATGTTTACAATTATAATTGATTTTTTTTTATTCATTTTGATTTTTGATGGGTATTTTAAATAAATATTTAAAATTAGTAAGATATATCTCGAGTACGTTGAGATTTTCCGGAATGAGATTCCTCAATGTTTACCAAGACGTCACTGGGGTTTCCCCACATTCTTAACCTATGACGTCACGAGAGTTAGTTCCGACTAAAGTACATCTTGTATCACATATAGACTAGACAGATACAACGTTTTCTATCACATAGGTTGTATCTATTAGCGAAATAGATGTATTTTTATAGAATACATACTTAATGTTTGATAAATGATCATTGCAGAGTGAAGTACAGGAAACAGCATTTTAATTTGAATAAAAAATAACTATCCAGTTTAAAAATAACCCCCCAAAAAATAAAAAGGAAACCGTACATGAAACGATTTATTTAAAAAATGGAAAATCGTTAGACCTTCTTGTTTCGCCCCTAAGGCTATTGTCACACGATTTCGTTGATCATGTCGCTCATGGTTTCAAAACAAAGAAAAAAAAATGTCAAGCAATTGTAGGAGTAAAAAGATGATTTTTCTAAGAATATATTGATTCAGTTGCCAACCCTTAAAACTATTTACACTGGTTGGTGTGACTAACCTATTGTTCGAGTTTAGTCCTGAACTCCTCTATGGAGCTGGCCCCAACTGTGGTGTCTGGTAGGTGGTTCCATTCTTGTGCTGTTCTTTGGAAGGAGTTTCTGAGAGTGTCATAATTTGACCTCTCCTAAAAGAACCTATGTTGACCTCTGGTTCTGCTGTCATCAGGTCTGAGGTATAAGTCTCGGTCGATGTCCACGAGTTGAGGCTGGATCTTATACATCACAACGAGTCTGCTTATCCTCCTCCGTTGTTCTAAAGTCTGCCTCTGAAGTGATGCTAACATGCTTGTCACGCATCCTTGTGTTCTGCTGGTGTAATCATTTATGACGAAGCGGGCAGCTCTTCTTTGCACATTTTCGAATGTCTGTATCAGGGTTTGGGTGGTGGGATCACAAACCATTGCTGCGTATTCCAGGGTTGGTCGTAGGATCGTGAGGTAGCTGGTTTCTCTTACTTGTTTCATTTTGATCAACTGCCGATTGGGCCGATCAAAATTGTTTGTTTACAACAAGGGAAGTGGATAAGTGGGGGTAAGACATTCGATGTTTCATACCTTTTCTGTCGGAGTTATGATTTGACTTGTGCGTGAAAAGGGTGATTATATGTTTCTTTATGAAAGCTTTTACTTGTTTTCTTATATCATTGACATTTCGGTGGACTTTGAACCACATTTTTACAAATAATCATGTCAAAATTTAACATTATGAACTTTTGTGTGTAAGTCTTATTTATCAATAATGAATGTTTGTATTGTTAATGATGCCTCATGTGGGCCCTATTCTTAGGCACTAAAATGTATTATTATCATACGAGCAACACGACCCACATGGGTTTGTTTTTATCCCTCGACTACTCTCATGTGTCTCATGTGTACAAAAATGTATATTTTAGAGTAGTCGAGGGATTTTTAAAAAATCGTAACAAGCCCCTGTGCACGACCCCCAGATGAAAATGATACTTTTTTAAATGATAGACGTTTGACTCATCACAGTCACTTGATGTTTCAAAAACTAAACAACAAAAAAGAAAAAAAATGTGTTTCTTCTTTTTCTTTATTTTTGGAACTTCAAGAGACTGTGGACTGATAATCATAGACTAGTAAAATACATGTAGATGTCTATGCGTAGATGCAATGCTCGCCTGTAGGCTGTGCCTAATCCATATTAATATAATAGTTAACTGCATTGTGCCACCATATAACCATAAAATATAATTCTCCAAAGTTTCGAATTGAAATATAAACCTGTTCTTTCTGTATGGTATTTTGTTAGGATCATTTCCTATTTGCCCACCCTTCCCGAGCACATGAGTACACCCACGAATTTAGTGGGGTTCGTGTTACTCGATCTTTAGGTGTACGTGTATGTTTTGTACATAATTTATTTGTCCTTTTGCACTTTTTCGTATGGCCATTGTGTTGTCTATTTTTGGTCCATATAAGCAATCGGATTATCCCCTTGCTATATTTGGTGTAGGATAAGACAGCACCAGCAAAGAAAGTGTTAACAGGAAAATCAATCTGATTTTATTTAATTAATTTTAATGGTGTGCAGAAATAGAAGTGACTAAAGAAAGATAATTACTAAATATTAATTTCCATTTTAATACCAGTAATATATTACAGGATATCAGCATCATGTCAAGTTCTTTATCTTTCTGTGGAATGTGTAATATCCGCCATATTTCTGAGCCATCAGAAGTTTGGTGCTCTGATTGTGAAGAAGGTCTTTGTACAGAATGCTTAGGACAACACAGTTTAGCGAAGCCTTCCCGAAATCATACCACAATACCTATATCGGAATACCAGAAATTGCCGTCGTATGTGTTGGAAATTAGCGAGCTTTGCAAAGAACACGACGAAAAGTTCAATTCATACTGTAAAGAACATGAGCGTCCGTGTTGCAGAATTTGTGTACTGGAAAATCACAAAGCCTGTAAGGAGGTAACTATTCTTGAAAATATAATTAAGAGTATAAAGACCTCAAGTATGTTCAGTGAAATCGAACAGTTAATTGATGATTTAATTGAAACTGTTGGTAAAATTAGACAAAATAGAGAGACAAATGCCAGTGCTGTTAAAGAGCAGAAAATATTAGTTGAGCATGAAATTCGAGAACTGGGGAGAAAAATCGACAAATATCTTGACAAATTACAAGAAAGTATGATGAAGGAATTGACTGAAGCAGAACAACAAGTAACCAAAGATACACGTGAGCTACTGGTATCTTTAGACGAGAAACAGGCAAAACTGACCGAGCACCAAACAAATATAGTAAACATAAAAAAGTATGCATCAGACCTACAAACATTGCTGGCAGTAAAGCAAATAGAGAAAGACGTAGAAACACAAGACACGTGTTTACAGTCAATAATTAATAGCGATAGTCTAAATCATACCAAACTATCATACAAAATAGACAGCGGTCTTAAGACCATAGCAACCAGCATTGACAAGTTTGGCGAAGTAGTTGTTGAATCAAAGGCTTGCGAGTTGACCTTTGTCAGAGGAAAAGATAAGCAGACCCAGATGATGTTAGCTGACCTATCACCACCTATGCCAGTCAAAAATATACAGTTGAGATTGAAACAAAAGAAAAGAAAGACATGACCACTATCGCTATGGATACGCAAATTATCGGCATGGCGGTGAGAGATAGAACAATATATTACTCTGCAGCTGATGAAGGACTAAGGATGTCAGATCTTGGTGAGTGTCATCATCAGCAATAAGTATTGGATGAACGATACTGTGACATGTTGTGATTTGCATGGTAGAACACTATGGGAATTCACTGATGAACGTGTTCTTATCAATCCGTATGGTATCTCTGTAGACAATGACGGGAACGTGTATGTTGCCGGTTTTGATTCTGACAACGTCGTTGTTATCTCCCCTGATGGACAACGTCATAGACAACTATTGTCTTCCACGGATGGTTTGTCATACCCGATTGTACTTGATTATGACAAATCTACCAATATGTTATTAGTTGTAAATGATAGCAAATCGGCTTATCTGTTTGATGTTACAAGGGGACAATAGAAGAGTAGTAAAACAATAGACACAATGGGAATTCAAAGATAACCGTGTTCTACAACATCCACTTGGTATCTCTGTAGACAATGATGAGAATGTGTATGTCGTCGGATATAAATCAAACAACGTCCTGGTTATTTCTCCTGATTGACAATGTCATAGACAACTATTGTCTTCCACGGATGATCTGTCATACCCAATAGTACTTGACTATGACTATATCAATATGTTATTAGTTGTAAATGAAAGCAGTACTGCTTTTCTGTTTGATGTTACAAGAACAAAAAATAGAACATTAGACACCATTTTATAGAAAATATTTTTAATTTAAAGAAATAAATGTGACTTATCTATATTATCTATCCAACTGTATATCAAGTTTATGTTATCATTTATAATGTGTGTTATGGGTTAATGTTTTAACGACACATTCAACAATATTTCAGTTATATCGGGGCGGTCAATTTTATTGATGGAGGAAAAATAATTACCACGGGAAAAGCACATACCTTTTTCGCAAGTCACGGATGAACTTTATTACAAAATGTTGTATCGAGTACACTTTGCCGTAAGCGGGATTCGAACGCACAACTACCATACGATCATGACCGCGACGACGATCCCCATTAATTACAGTAAACATAAAACTATTCCAATATTAAAATATTGCACCACATCAGCATTTCTGGATCTAACTTTATCAGAGGTTCTAGACAACAGATGTACATTTCTGTATTTAACTTGTTCAGTGGTTCTAGACACCATATGCAAGAAATGATTACTTACTCTAAATTGACATCAATTTTTCGATGGCATTATCTGGATATTTTAAGTAAAGTTGTAGTTTGTATTCAGTTTTTAAAGTTTTACATAAAAGAAGTACTAGTTTGCGAAATCGCTTCAAGTGTGGTAGTTGGGGGGGGGGAGGGGTTCGATGCATCGATGTTTAATGTCATTTCCAACCATTGTTCAGCTATTTTTAGTAACAGCTGCCACCTTCAATACCTAACCTTATCTTTCTGTTTGGTCTATGGATGATCATAGTCGCTATTTTTAAATTATTGCAGTAACGGCAACTTTCTTGAATATCTCGCATGCTGTTCGGTTTGGTTTATGAATATCTACCGTGATATTCTACAATTGTCTAGCTATTTTAAGTAAAGATTCGCATCATCAATAGCACATATTACCCTTCGGATTGGTTTATGGATGCTTACCGTCACTTTCAACAATTGTTCAGCTATTTTTAGTAACAGCAACTATATTCAACAGCATATATTACCTTTCGGCTTTGCTTATGAATGATGTGTATCGTCAAGTCCAATTGTTAAGCTAGATCAAGACTACAAAACTTATTGGGATGGAAATGACGAAGAATTGTGTATATTTGAAATTGAGAGTCGTTTTCTTTTTTCTCGTATAGTTTTCATTCTCGATATTTACACGAAATCCTAAATCTCCAACAGCTACAGTGCACTAAAGAAAAACATGTATATACAAGAGAAGTGTAGCCGATAATAACCACTCGATCACCCACGCACAGCTAAACATGTATATACAAGAGGACTGTACCCGATAATAACCACTCGATCACCCACGCACAGCTAAACATGTATATACAAGAGGAGTGTAGCCGATAATAACCACTCGATCACCCACGCACAGCTAAACATGTATATACGAGAGAAGTGTAGCCGATAATAAACACTCGATCACCCACGCACAGCTAAACATGTATATACAAGAGAAGTGTAGCCGATAATAACCACTCGATCACCCACCCACAGCTAATCATGTATATACAAGAGAAGTGTAGCCGATAATAACCACTCGATCACCCACGCACAGCTAAATATGTATATACAAGAGGACTGTAGCCGATAATAACCACTCGATCACCCACGCACAGCTAAACATGTATATACAAGAGCAGTGTAGCCGATAATAACCATTCGATCACCCACGCACATCTAAACATCTATATTCAAGAGAAGTGTAGCCGATAATAACCACTCGATCACCCACGCACAGCTAAACATGTATATACAAGAGAAGTGTAGCCGATAATAACCACTCGATCACCCACGCACAGCTAAACATGTATATACAAGAGGACTGTAGCCGATAATAACCACTCGATCAGCCACGCACAGTTAAACATGTATATACAAGAGGACTGTAGCCGATAATAACCACTCGATCACCCAAGTACATGTTCCGGGTGAAATTTAACCTAAATAGGGAATGTGTATGTAAACCCCAGGCTTTAAGTAGTAGGATTAGTCTTCATTTTGTACTGTACATTTTTGTCTTTACAATCCCAGTTCTATGTTATGGAGTTCGTTATGACTTCCCCATAAAAATGATGTCCGGTTCATCTTTACACTCAGTTGCTTGTATTTTGTTTTGTTTGTCTTCGTCCTGTCTGTTGTGTGCCCAATGTTACTCGTGTCTCTGTATTGTCCATTCTAACATTTATTTATGAGATGTACATCGAATTTTACAGTTCCTAAATCAAGTAATTAGTATTTAAACTAATTTTCTCCTTTTTCGTACTTTATGACTTTACCAAATGAATCTATCCTGTGTAGGTTTTTTAAGACATGATCGCAAGGGTGTGTACAACCCGATTGAGGTTATATCGAATGAACAGAACAAATAATTTCGATCAATCCCAATAAATTAATTCAAACTTTTTTTGTTATGATATTGAACAATATATTTATAATTTTTTTCAAAATAAGGTAAATAATCGGAAATAAATTTAAGTAACCCCAAAGGTGCCTCATTTAAAGAAAATCAACTGATGACAACGGTACGCGACGCCTTGAGAACGACATCTATTTTTAGATTCCGTTCATTGACAAATAACCTCAACGTTTTAAACCAATCAAAACACGTATAAAATGACACGTGACTCTAACATA
>MJUT01059077.1:2165115-2179176 GCA_002080005.1 Gigantidas platifrons
AAAAAATGTGCATAAAGTTCATCAATATGTTATCTTTTATATCATACAGTAAGAGAAGAAGACTAGGAATCTCGAGTCTGAATTGTAACATTACAGACTTAAATAAATTACATCGGTATACTCCTCTCTTCCTGATCGAACGTTCATTATTATAATAACCACATAGTCTGAATCATGTATAAATACAACATCAAGATCAATACAAGAACGTTCATAAATATGTTTTCTGTCAAAATCACACGGTACGAGACAAAGACTGGCGACCTCCAGTCTGATTTGTGATATCACGGTTTTACGGTTAGAATGAATCGCATAGGTATATTCCTCATGTCCACATTGAACGTATACTATTAAAATACTAATATAAAGTATATCATGTATAAATAAAACATCAAAGTTCATACACAAAATGTATATAAAGTTCAGTGATATGTTGTCTTTCATATCAAACGACGCAAAATGAAAACTGATAATCTCGACTTACTCAAGCCTAAAGTGTATAGACTGACGATCTAACAGTACCCTTATGGACGATTCGTGTTTGTAAACGACTCCTGTCCAGATCGAACTCGCATAAAATGTATCATGTACATATAAAACATCAACTTTAATAAAACCAGAAGCAAAATCTGAAAATTTACATAATGTTCATCAATATGTTATCCTTCAAACAACACCATACGAGGTGAAGGACGCTATATTACAGTCTTAAAGTCAGACAAATGAATCATACTATCGGAATACTCCTTCTGTCCAGATCAAACTCTCGCACTTAAAATACTCCTATAGTCTGTACCATGTATAAATATAACATCACATATTATATAATACAAAAAATGTAGTTAAGGGTGCATGTGGGCTGTTATTTAAGATCAATAAGGATAATAACAAAATTATCGAACTCTGAGCAGCCTGGGCGAGCTTATTTTTATTTGTTTTTAACAACGATATTAATTTGATAACAAACGATACACTATTGACAAATTAGGTTTTTACTTCTCATCAATGACATATATATATAGAATATGAATATACACATGTACATTAAGATTATTACATAATTATGATCACCAACACAATTATTTTATTTTTTTCTCATTCTTGACTTATCACTGGATTTTTAACATAATCAATACGAGTGGTGCCACTTACCCATTTTAGAGCTTTTTAGTCCATTCGTCTTCCTTAATTTTTAGTAATTTGACGCCCATTGTCTGTTTGTTTTTCTTTTGACAATTGTATTGTCGATCTTTCCTTAAATTACAGTTTCAACCTTTGTTCTTTAAAAAGACGGGGGTGCCACGAGGGGAGCAGGAATACGGCGTAGTTTCGCGTCTGGCTTTGCAAATTACAAGAAAAGGTCTGGCTTCCTCCACCACTAAATCTGGTTGCCTGATATAGCTGAAATATTGTTGAAAGTGGAGTTAAAATACAAAAAATCAAACCAATCAAGTCATTAAATCACAACTTCTGATACCTGTTTAGCATCGTAAGACCTTTCTTAAAGAAATGTAGCTTTAGCATTAGTTCTTTGAAAACATACAATTAATATGATACAATACATTTTGTAGGTACGGAATGAAATATACACATAGCTGATGTTATAAATGATCATGTCATGTTAATGTTTACTTTCCGTCTAGCAGCCGTGGGACATACTCTATGCTCACTTTGTAAGGCTGCATCATAACAATAATAAGATCTTCCTTTTTCACCTACTATCTCATTACATACTCCTAGTATTGTTAATGAATTCGATGATTTATCTCCAGTGACAAAATACATCTCTTGTATTGTTAGATATAGATCACGTAGTGCCTGTTGTCTATTGACAATGTCATACAGATGATGGTAACATAGAAACCTTAGATAATGTGACATAACAACAGGTGGTACATCAAAGTGAACACCTTGAACTTCCGGTTTTAGTTCATGAGGTATCAGAGTTGATTGTTCTAGATACAACACGTTATCTATCGTTGTCAGTCTCATCCTCTCATTCAGTGTAATATTTGAACAACCTGCGTTGTGTTTGTAGTACTTAAATATGATCTGTGATGTAATTGGTCATACCTAATATTATCATATCGAGTGTACAACGAGACAAAACATGATCTATTATTTTAATGCTGTATTGTACTAACCAAGTACATAGAAAAATGAGGCATATAACAACCATCCAGTCACAGCATCTGACTTTGTACCTTCATGTGAGTGTCTATGAAAACGTCGGATTACATATGAATTAGGTTTATTTGAAGTAGGAAGTGGCAACCTCTGAACAATACGCTGACTAGTGATGGCATAATAACAGTTACATATTCCTACCAACATACTTGAAGAGGGCAACATGGCTAAAGATTCTAAGAATCCTAGCAGCGTGTATCTAATTTCTACATCAAAGTCAAAACTAATGTCAATAACTATATACCAAAACATTTCTAAGTTAAGAAACGACTGGTTTAATACGGTTCCACTATTAAACGATGCATTTACAGTAAAAAACCCATATTCACCATTTCGAATGTTTTCTAATGCATTTAACAACAGGCGACTATTAGACTGATTTATTTTTCCGCGAAACATATTATGCTGAGGAATAAAATAGTTGCGACAATAACAGCTCTTCACCCATGATATTAATTTACCAAGACAAAGCATATAACAGCGAAATAAGTTTTGCAGCTGAAAGCCGTTAGTGAAAATTTCTTCTGATAACCAAAACAGAGCCGTGTTCATGAAGTAGGAACATAGTAAACCTTTCACAGTATCATTTCTGTCGATGATGTTCTTTAATGACAGCTTCAGAAGAGCATAGCAAATGATTTGTGTGTAGTTCATAGCATGGGACAATTGTTTCTCTGCCATAGAAAATGATACTCTCCATAGTAATTCATTATTTTCTACTTCTTTGGGTCCAATAGGTACTAGTATACAGCCATAGTTAACTATTTCGTCTATTACTATACCTAGTGGCCACTGACCAGTTTTATGGCGATATATCCATCGTTCTGCTTGTCTTGGCCAGGTATGCAAATGAAAACAGCAAGCTATATCCCATGTCTCATCTTTGTTAGACAAACAAGGACCATTTACGGAGCTCTTTGAATAATCGACCTGTTCAATAAATTTACGAATGAACGAAATGTTTGACAAAAAATTCCATTTATTGTTTCAATTAAGCATTCAGGTGAGGTAAATATGTATTCATAATCACCCTCAGCTATCAACCTCAATCTAGTAAATCCAGGAAATGCCATGTTATCTTCAGCCATAAAAATGTAATTTGATGAATGATTCATATGTTGTATATTCTGTATGACTTTAACACCATTAAGTACATATATTACATCTATATCAACTCCGGGAATATATAAACCCTCCGGTAAACTTCCACTTGATACCTGGGTTTTCTCTGTATTTACCTTATTATATATCTTGTCCTTTACAAGAAACATATTGTGTCTTATTCTTATGTCCATCTCGTAACCAACTACTCTTATTAGGCTGTCATAAACCCCTCTCTCTCTCATGTGATGAAAACAATGATGTATGCCCTATATAACATAAATAAAACAAATTTTAATGGCTTGGATTTTATAATATCACAAGAGAATAATAACACTGTACACATTTAAGGCATCAGTGAATACTTAGAAAGTAAATATTGATTTGGTCAAATACTGGTATATTAAGTGCGATTCCAAATAATTGGAGATAAATTAATTTGGATGAAACTATAAAATTTGACCGAACAAGCTATGAAGTAGTTGAATAAAAAAAAGGAAAAAGCAGAAAACAAATCCTGTTAAAAGCTCTATTTACCAACAATAGGAAATTGCATTTGTACAGAGAGGAGACAAAATAGTTTTCATACGAATCTCAGCCTTTCTCCCAATCCCCCCTCACGCCCCCATCAAATAGAGACTGAAGTGGCAAACTTACAATACATACATATAAAGACCCAATTACAGTGAGTGTGATATGTAGAACAGCAATGAAAGTGTTTTTCGTTTATTTAGATTTGTATACAAGTGCAATGTTGGATAGTCTCTCACGGTTATTTTACATACAAATCCTTTCTTCCTTTATAAAACAGTTACAAATAAAATACTTATGAATGAATGAATGTGACATAGGACACCTTTCGACCTCTAATTACTACCAACATATCAAACAGTTACAGTGTGACGTGACTATTACATGGATAAAAATGTAGATGTCTATTTTTGTCTGTATATCATGTTTCGGTGATAACCTTCATTAAGATACACTCAATGTCAAAATAGTTGGACTGCCAAAACCATTTAAATACATTATTATATTATACAGGTAACTTTAAACCTAATCAATTGAGAAAAATATGAAGAGTGCATTTTACCTTAATTTGTTGGTAAAATGTTTTCTTGATGTTAAAGAAGGAATAATGTTTGTTTACATTTGTCATATATAGTAAAACCTGCCCATGCAGTCACCTCTATTAGGCTGTCACCTGTATTAAAAGGTCACATTTTTCTTGTCATGTCATAGAACATTTCATATGAATCGCACCTCTTTTAGGAGGTCACCTGTCTTATGAGGCCATATTTTCCTTTCCCCAAAGGTGACCTCTTAATACAGTTTTAACTGTATTTAATATTACTGTCAAGCCTATCCTATGTGACCTTGCAAAGGGACCAATGAAATAGGTTCACATAAGACAGGTGGTCGCTATATGCAAGTTTAATTAGTATTAAATGCACTCCATAGGGAAATAAACATGGAAATAAGATCGCACAAAACAAGTTATTGCTTAATAGAGATTGTCGCTAAAGCAGGTTTGACTGTATCTATAGTACAGTACTCCCTTCTTATAATATCACCACTTCTGCAGCGCCGGATTTACCATTGACCCCATCAGAAGGATGGGCTCTCTGGAGGGGGGGCCAGTTTATTACTATTGTATTTTACTATTTCAGTGCACCTGAAATTTGTCCTGATACACAGGGAAACAAATTAGCTATATTTTACTATATATTTGTGTACATCTCACATCTGGTCTGATAGGACGGTGGCTTCCCTTGAAGGGGGGAGAGTATATTGTCATTGTATCTTACTATTTCATTCCATCAGAAATCTGGCCTGAAGATGGGGTTGTACTGTTGACTTACCACTGTGGTATCATCTTACGCCAGGCGTAACCCTTCTCGACTTACCACTGTGGATCATGCTACGCCAGGCGTAGCCCTTGTCGACTTGCCAGGGGGGTAATATGTTACGTCAAGCATGGCCCTTGTCTACTTGCTACTGTAGTATTATGTTACGTCCAGCGTAGCCCTTTTCGACTTTTTACTGTGATATCATGTTACTTCAGGCGTAGTCCTTGTCGACGTTCCACTGTGGTATCATGCAATCAATAACGTAAGGCCCGAGTGGCTCAATGAGTTAGGTAGTTGGATTACCTTGCACCTAATACAAGACTATCACCAATACGGTGTGGGTGCTGGCCCGACTTTGTAAATTGCAAAAAGGGTGCACTCGGCTTGCAGCGCAAATGACATAGTTTGCCATTTGCTTGCCTATGTTTGGTTGTTCTCGCCGGGTACTCCGGATTCTTCCACCACTAAAATTGGTCGCCATGATATAGATGAATTTATACTGAAAGTGGCCTTAAACACAAGAAATCAAATCAAATCAAATCCAATAATGACAACATACAAAGCATTACAAGGCCGAGTAAGACTAGTGTTTGTTTAACGAAGGAAATTATTAATATGATTACAACACTGTCTGTGATCAAACGTGTTGCTCATCTTTTCAGGTTTCATTGTTTCGATTTTGCTTTTTGTTGTTGCTTTATGTGACCATAGCCGATTTAGGCTATCCTGTTTAGGCACTTTGGTCTTATTGCTCCACAAACTGTATTTGGCTTTGGAAACATTCGATTTTGAGCGTCACCTGAAGAAGGTTATTCCAGAATCGTGTCATGCGCACTAAATTGTTCGTCTTCTCCCTGTGGTTTGCATGCCCAGTGGTACCAGTGGTACTGGATTATCTATTCTTGCAAGATTGTCCTTTTCGGTTTTCTCTAACCGTTATTTTCATTTTAATTTCAACCGCCCTTTTTTATTCGAATGTTCAGGTTCGACAGACCTTGTAGTTAATAGAATAAATAAGAACCCATAGAAAGAAACCTAAATAATATCGCCATGGGCAATTTTATCCTTTCTTAATGGGGATATCATATTCTTTTATTATACATTTACCGAGTTTCTGACTTAAAAATGTAAATGTTATTTATAAAACATTGACCTTGAACTACATTAAAAATAGTTTTTTTATAATGTTAGCTGAACACGGGTTGAGTACATGATCACTAAAATGTTTAATTCATACGTCACAGTAACAAAATTATAAATCTCGTGACCATTTAACTCCCTCTTCTACAAAGTTCCTGAATTGGTGATATTTCGTCAAAAGACATTATTTTCACGTATTTGCAGGTAATGTATGTTTTTTTTTTAATTATAATTTTCATGATAATTTCTCATTTAAACAAGTCAATTGTTGAGAAATCTATATGCATTGAATTATTTTACATTTATTAATATGATACGACATTATGTGATAAAGTTTGTCGGTGATTTGCAACAGGTCGATGGTTTTCTCCGAGTACTCCGATTCTCTCCACCACTAAAACTGACCACTACGATATAACTGAACAATTATTGAACGTGGTGTTAAACACCATAACCCTACCCCACCCCTAGATTCAGTATACAGAACTCACTACACAAACATTGTTATTGATAAAACTGGATGTTTGTAATTAATCTGCATTAACACCCGAACAGATATATGTATAGGAATTGGTCAATTAATTCCCCCCCACTCTCGTGGATAAGTAGTTTGTATGTGTTTTGCTATCTCTACTCCCCCAATTATTAGCCAGCACAAGTAAAGGGTGACAAAATACAATTATTATAAATGTTTGGATCCAATATGCTTAAGATGTTGGTGCACTACTTTCTCACACACCTGCTCGACTATCTTTCCTTCAAAATGCAATACACAAGGGGGTACTTGATTCTTTTTGCATTTTGAGGGTTCCGCAAAATTGTCTTTAAGGCATGATATAGATACAAGCAAATGACATTTTGTGAACTAATGGAGAACTAAGGACCGCATCTGTTAGTATTCTTAGATGTTAGCAATGGTAAAAATTATCTATATTGAAATGACTACTGCGATATTCCTTCTATGATAAGAAGAGTTTGAAGATACCAAAAGGGGCAACCAGGAACTGTAAATCAAAGAGGGACAGACAACACAAAGGCCAAAAGAATAAAGAGAAAAGGACAAACACCGAGTAACACGAACCTTAGTGACATCAGATGCCCGGAAGTTTAAGCAGTTCCTGCTCCACTAATGGCACCCGTCGTTAATATAGCTACACATACGGTAATAAGTCATGAACGAGGAAAGTGCATTTACACCAGAACAGATATATGTAAAGGAATTGGTCAATTAATTCCTCCCCACTCTCGTGGATAAGTAGTCTGTATGTTTTTGCTATCCCCACTCCCCCACTCCCCCAATTATTAGCCAGCACAAGTAAAGGGTGACAAAATACAATTATTATAAATATTTGTATCTATTATGATTAAGATTTTGATGCTCGACTATTTCACACACTAAAACCTGGAGTGTACTAGAGTTTGTACCCGGAATTATGAATGTGTATATTTTCCTTCAACCGGCAATAAACAAGGGGGTACTTGATTATTTTCATATTTTGTATTTTCCGCAAAATTTTCTTTAAGGCATGAAATAGATACAAGCAAATTACATTTTGTGAACCGAAATATCAAAACAAATGAAGAAATAAGACATTATCTTTTAGCATTTTTAGATATTAGCAATGGTAAAATTATCTATATTGAAATAACTCCTGTTATATACCTTCTATGAGAAGAAGAGTTTGAAGATACCAAAAGGGGCAACCAGAAACTGTAAATCAAAGATGGACGGACAACACAATGGCCAAAAGAACAAAAAGAAAAGGACAAGCAACGATCTGCAAAACACTACACATAAAATAACGAGCAACACGAATCCCACTAAAACCGGGAATGACCTCACATCGCTCCACTAGTGACACCCGTCGTGTTAATCTAGTTACAAGTACAGTGATAAGTCATGAATGAGGAAATGATCCGGAATTGTTTACGACAAGTGGAACATTTCCGTGTTCAATTTTGACACAGATATTCCATATCTGGTAACCAAGTCATGGTGGTACTCGTAAGACTTATTTTAGTTAAATTTGATGAAAATTGAAGCGTTCACGAAGTCAAATAATGTCTAAGCTTTACGTAATAAACTGGAAGTCCGCAATAACATTTTGCTGGATTGCTTCAGTTTACAACCGTAGCACAGCAAGGGACGTAACCACCACACTGATAGTTGTGCAAAAGTAGTTCCGGCGGGAAACAACTGATATCTCACATGTGAGATTCCAGAATTATTTCACGATTAAATCCACATAAATCACACCTATCTATATACTAGTAATATATAATATTTAGAGGGAGTCAGTTTGTAATATATTGTATTTTTTGTACGGATGCGTGGAGGTGGCAAGCTGAAGCCACTGTACTTAAGTGACATAGGGGTAACTGGATCACAATCTTTCACATGTTCAGTAATGATTGATATTACTACAATCGGACTTGACTAAATAAGTAACACGATGGTATCTTATTAGAAGCAGGAACTGCTTAACCTTCATACTCACATGGGTTCAACCCCGATTTCATGGTGTGGTCAGTGTTGTTCATATTTTCAGTTTTCATTGTTGCGGTGCACTTAAAAATTTAAAATGTGTGTGTCAGTAAATCACGTCACCATATATATTCCTGTTCTACAAATGTCTTATATTGGTGATATTTCGTCAGACGACATTATTGTCCGGTAATTTATATTATTTGCATGTCAAACTGATATTATAGTTATCATGCTATGTTCTCACTTAAATAAGTCAGTTGTATAGAAATATATTGAAACTGTGTCAGGGTGAGGTATACAATATTATGTGATAAAGTTTGTCAGTGTCTTGTCACATGTTTGTGGTTTTCTCCGTGTCCTCCGCTTTCCCCCACCTATAAATCTGACCGCCACGATATAACTGAAATATTGTGGATAATGGCATTAAACACCACCAATAAAACAAACAATACACTCTGTCAATATAACCCCGTAGCTTCGGTACACAACACACATTAACAAACATTATATTTTACAAAACTGTAGTTTGACAATTAATATCCAAGATGTCATTGTTTTGTTGTATTTACACTCGAACAGATATAGTTACGGAAATGGGTGAATTATCTCATCCTCACTCTCTTGGATAATTAGTCTGTATGTGCTTTGCAACCTCCACCCGAAACAAACCCTCGGCTCCCTCCAAATATTAGCCAGCACAAATAGAGCGTGACAAAATACAATTATAAGAAATGTTAATATCCAATATACTTTTAAAAAGACCATGAGAACATATTTTTGATGCACTAAAACCTGGAGTTGACTAGAGTCTGGATCCTTTTTTTTTCTTTCTTAATGTGTATATTTTCGTTTGTCCTGCCAAACACAAGGGGATGGATTCTTGATTCTTTTTGCATTTTGTGTTTTTCACAAGAACAACATCATTAAGACATGATATTTATGACATCAAAAGAGAAATGATGCTTCATTGTATGAACTGAGAGTTCAAAGCAAATGAGGAATTAAGTAGTTATTTATTTAAGATATTATCACTGTTAAAATTATTTATGTTAATTCCTGTTCTGTTATATTCCTGCCATGACAGTAACAGAGTTGTATTTACTGACCAAATGTTATAATGTCACATATTAGATAAGGTCATAGACATTTCCTATGTGACGCCAGTGTGGTGATTGGAATAGAAAACATAGTGCTTGTGCCATCCCGACATTGACTATGGGAAACAGCAAATGTACTCTAAATAAACGTTAGAGAAACCGAAGGGGCAATCAAGAATGGCAACATTGTGTACACAAGACACAAGATTAAGACAAACAAAACAGAAAAACACAACACATTATGTATTGGACACCACCATTCACAAGACGAAGACAACAAAATCACAACACAATATTTGTTGTACATCACTTTATGCAAAGAAATAAAAATAACGTCAATAAGACATGAGCCTGTCTACAAATTTAGGATTGAGTTAGTTATCTAATATGTAATGCGGCAATACAAATAATATTTGTCTTTAGCATTAACTAATAATATTATAGTTAACTGTACTAGTGTCACCATATAACCCTCAAAATATAATTCTCCAAACTGTCAAATTGAAATATAGAACTGTTATGTCTGTGTGGTATTTTTTAATATCATTTTCGATTTGCCTACCCTTCCGGAGCACCTGAGTACACCCCCGGTTTTCATTGGGGTTCGTGTTAGTCGATCTTTAGTTGTATGTGTATGTTTTGTAGATCGTTGTTTGCCCGTTTGTACCTTATCTTTTGCCCATCGTGCTCTCTGATCTTCTTCTTTATACGAATTCTGATTTCCCCTTTGGTATCTTCAAACTCTTCTTATCTTCAGTGTAAAATAAGACAGCACCAGAAAATCAAATGTTTATTGGAAAGTGAATCTGATTTTAATCTATTAATTTTGATGGTGTAAAGAAATCAAAATGCCTAAAGACTGTTAATAAATGTAATTCCATTTTAATAACAGTAATATATTACAGGATATCAACATCATGTCAAGTTCTCCATCTTCCTGTGGTATATGTCATAACCGCCATATTTCTAAACCATCAAACGTGTGGTGTCCAGATTGTGAAGAAGGTCTTTGTACAGAATGCTTAGAAAATCATAGTCTAGAGAAACCGTCCCGAAATCATACCACAATACCTATATCGGAATACCGGAAATTGCCGTCGTATGTGTTGGAAATTAACGAACTTTGCAACGAACACCACGAAAAGTTTAGTTTATACTGTAAAGAACACGAGCGTCCGTGTTGCAGAAATTGCATCGTGGAAAATCACAAAGACTGTAAGGAGGTAACTATTCTTGAAAATATAATTAAGAATATAAAGACCTCAAATATGTTCAATGAAATCGAACGATCAATTGATGAATTAATTGAAACTATTGGTAAAATTAAACAAAATAAAGAGACAAATGCCAGTGCTGTTAAAGAACAGAAAATATTAGTTGAGAATGAAATCCGGGAACTGAGGAGAAAAATCGACATAAATCTTGACAAGTTACAAGAAAGTCTGATTAAGGAATTGACTGAAAAAGAAAAAGGAATAACAGAACAAACGCGCGAACTACTTGTATCTTTAGACGAGAAACAGAAAGAACTGACCGAACACCAAGCAAATATCGTAAACATTAAAATGTATGCATCAGACCTACAAACTTTGTTGGCCGTAAAGCAAATAGAGAAAGACGTAGAAACACAAGACACGTGTTTACAGTCACTAGTTAATAGTGATAGTCTAAATCAAGCAAAAATATCATGCAAGATAGACATAAGTCTGAAGACAATAGCCACCAGCATTCAAAAGTTTGGCGAAGTAGTTGTTGAATCAATACCTTGTGAGTTGACCTTTGTTAGAAAGAAAGATAAAGAAGCCCAGATGGTGGTAGCTGACCTATCACCACCTATGTCATTTGAAAATATACAGTTGAAATTGAAACAAAAGATAAACATCAAGGAGAGAGATATCACAGGATGTTATTTACATCCTGATGGTAGAATGGTATTGTCCTGTTACAAAACTGATACTGTCAGCTTTATCAATAAAGAAGGAGTAGAATTATCCACGATAGGTAAAGATAAAACAGGCACCATTATTTTTGATATCGTTTATATTAAAGATAACAATACCGTTGCTGTATCTTCTGGAGTCGGAAGTAAGAGACGTATAACTATAATAGATATAGATAGTCAGAAAGTTATGACAACTATCCCCATGGATACGCACATTGTTGGCATGGCGGTTAGAGGTAGAACAATATATTACTGTACAGGGAGTAAAGGACTAAAGATGTTAAATCTTAGTGATAAATCTGTAAGTGATATCATCAGCAGTGATATGTCTAATGTTTATTACGTAGCTACATCTGGTGACAAACTTTTCTACACAAACAATAACCACTATACCGTGACATGTTGTGATTTACATGGTACAACACAATGGGAATTCAAAGGTGAACGTGTTCTTCGTGGTTCTAATGGTATCTCTGTAGACAATGATGGGAACGTGTATGTAGTTGGTTTTTATTCTAACAACGTCGTGGTTATCTCCCCTGATGGTCAACGTCATAGACAACTATTGTCTTCCAAGGATGGTTTGTTATTCCCGCGTGTACTTGATTATGACAAATCTACCAATAGGTTATTAGTTGTAAATCAAAGCAGTACTGCTTTTCTGTTTGATGTTACAAGGGGACAGTAGAAGAGTAGTAAAACATTAGATGACATTCTATAGAATAATTCTTATCTTAAAGAAATAAATGTAACTTATTAATATCATCTATTTCTCTAATTTGATATCACGTCCATATCAATAATTATGATATGGGTTTTGGGTTATGGTGTTTGATGCCAATTTCAGGTGACATCGTGACGGTCAGATTTATTGGTAGAGGAAACCAGAGAAAACCATCGCCCTGTCACAAGTCACTGAACAATTTGAGGGTTAAGATTAGGATTATGGTGTTGAAGGCCACTTTCTACAATGTTTCAGTTATATCGTGACATCTCCGTTTTATTGGTGGAGGGAACCGAAAAAAACCACCGACCTGTCGCATATGACTGACAAACTTTAGGCTTAGGATTATGGCGTTTAATGCCATTTTCATCGATATTTCATTATATCGTGGTGGTCAGTTTTATTGGTGGATGATCCGGAGGAAACCACCGACCTGCCTCAAGTCACTGACAAACTTTTTCACATAATGTTGTATCGAGTGCACCTATATATAAAACAACCTATTGACTACAATTGGTGATCGTTATGGTACAGACAGTTCATAGTTATATGGATTAGGAATATGCGTTCTATGTTTGAATTG
The DNA here is from genome assembly GCA_002080005.1 of Gigantidas platifrons. Classification (NCBI taxonomy): domain Eukaryota; kingdom Metazoa; phylum Mollusca; class Bivalvia; order Mytilida; family Modiolidae; genus Gigantidas; species Gigantidas platifrons. The sequence goes on from MJUT01059077.1 coordinate 2,178,228, forward strand.
ACCAATCAACAAATGAACCTCTCTTTATAGAAAAGGGTTAATGTTTGGAAGTTACACGCAATTTTGTATCTTAATCTAATTTTTGATACTGTTTTTCTCCCGGCCGTTATATAATACTTGTTTAACAAATGCCCACGCAGATGTACCTCTTGTCGTAATCACTTTCCTGTCCTTTAATTATGCATGATGTAGCACCGCGTTATACTTCCTAATAACATAAGTTCACTCTAGGATTTTAGTGGGATTTACGGATTATGATGACTACTTTGGTATCCTCAAAAAATATTTCTCTTGACATTTATTGTGACAATGGATTCAGGTAGCATCCGAGCATATTTCATTAATCAGCTAAAAATAATTGCAATGCAATTGGTACAAGAAGAAGGCCGTGTCAACTTGCTACTGTAGTATCATGCTACATCAAGCGTAGCACTTGTCAACTTGCTACTGTGTTGTCATGTTACGTCAGACGTAGTATTTGACGACTTGATACTGTGTTCTCATGTTACGTCAGATGTAGCCCTTTTCGACTTGCTACTGTTGTATCATGTTATGTCAAACGTAGTTCTTGTCGACTTGGTACTGTGTTATCATGCTACGTCAGGTGTAGCCTTTGTTGACGTGCTACTATGGTATCATGTTACGTCAGACGTAGTCCTTGTCGACTTGATACTGTGTTATCATGATACGTCATGTGTAGCCCTTGTTGACGTGTTAATATGGTACAATGTTACGTCAGGTGTGGCCCTTGTCGACTTGCTACTGTGGTAGTATGTTACATCAGGTGTAGAATTTTTCGACTTGCTACTGTAGTATCATGTTTACGACATGCATAACCCTTGTCGACTTTCTACTGTCCTGTCATGTTATGACAGACGTAGCCCTTCTAGACATCCTACTGTGGTATCATGGTATGTCGGACGTAGTCGTTGTTGACTTGCTACTGTGG
>MJUT01059077.1:2186496-2213226 GCA_002080005.1 Gigantidas platifrons
TTCCTGTGGTATCATGTTACTTCAGGTATAGCCCTTGCTGACTTGTTACTGTGGTATCATGTTACGTCTGGTGTAGCCCTTGCTAACTTGTTACTGTGGTATCATGTTACGTCAGGTGTAGCCCTTGCTGACTTGTTCCTGTGGTATCATGTTACTTCAGGTGTAGCCCTTGCTGACTTGTTACTGTGGTATCATGTTACGTCAGGTATAGCTCGTGTCTACTTGCTACTGTGGTGTCATGTTACGTCAGGTGTAGCCCTTGCTGATTTGTTCCTGTGGTATGATGCTACGTCAGGTGTATTCCTTGCTGACTTGTTACTGTGGTATGATGCTACGTCGGGTATAGCTCGTGTCTACTTGCTACTGTGGTGTCATGTTACGTCAGGTGTAGCCCTTGCTGACTTGTTCCTGTGGTATGATGCTACGTCATGTATAGCTCGTGTCTACTTGCTACTGTGGTGTCATGGTACGTCAGGTGTAGCCCTTGCTGACTTGTTACTGTGGTATCATGTTACTTCAGGTATAGCCCGTATCTACTTGCTACTGTGGTGTCATGTTACGTCAGTTGTAGCCTTTGCTGACTTGTTACTGTGGTATCATGTTACTTCAGGTATAGCCCGTGTCTACTTGCTACTGTGGTATCATGTAGCGCTAGTCATATACCTTGCTGACTTGCTACTGTTGTATTATGTTACGTCAAGCGCAGCCATGTCGATTTGTTACTGTGTATCATGTCAGGTCAGGTGTAGTTCTTGTCGACTTGGTACTGTGGTATCATATTACGTCAGACGTAGCCCTTGTCGACTTGCTACTGTGGTATGATGTAGCGCCAGTCGTAACCCTTGTCGACTTGCTACTGTGGTATTAGGTTACGTCAGACGTATCCCTTGTCAATCTGCTACTGTAGTATCATGTCAGGTCAGGTTTAGTTCTTGTCGACTTGCTACTGTGGTATCATATTACGTCAGACGTAGCTCTTGTCGACTTGATACTGTGGTATCATGTTATACTAATAATGAAGGGCTCTTGGAGCACAATGAGCTAGGTAGTTTGATTACCTAACAAATCATACAAGCATATCACCAATACGGCGTGGGTTCGCGCCCATCATTGTTGATTATAAAAAGGGTGCACTCGACTCGCAGCCGCAAGTGATAAAGTTTACCAGTTGCTTGCTTACTGTAGTCGGTGGATCTTTCCGAGTACTGCGACTTCTTACACCACTAAAACTGGCCGCCATGATATAGCTGAACTATTGCTGAATATGCCATTAAGTACAAATCAAAACGCCAATAATGACAACATACATAATATTACAAGGAAGAGTAACATGAGTGTCTGCTTAGTGAAGGTAACGATTAATATGATAACAACAGTCTGTGATTAATATGATTACAACAGTCTGTGATTAATATGATTACAACAGTCTGTGATTAATATGATTACAACAGTCTGTGATTAATACTATTACAACACTGTCTGTGATTAATATGATTACAACAGTCTGTGATTAATATGATTACAACAGTCTGTCATCATATAGAGTTGATCATATTTTTAGTTTTTGTTGTTGCAGTTTTGTTTTTTGTTGTTGTTTAGGTGACCTTAGCCGATGTTGACTATCTTGTTTAGACCCTTGGGATTTATAGCTCCCAAAAATTTATTTGTCTTTTCAATCTTAAGATTTTGAGCGTCACATGATGAATGTTATTCCAGAAACGCGTCGTGCGCACTAAATTTGATATCTACGTTTTATTTTCTCGTTTTCGTCAAAGTCGGTGTTTTGTTTGCCCAGTGTTGCCAGTGGTCCTTGATTGTCTATACTTGCTAGATTGCACCTTTCAGTATTCTCTAACGCTTATTACCATGACCACTTCAGCCCCCCCCCCTTTTTAAGTCGAATTTTCATGTTCGACACATCTTGTAGTAATAGAATAAATAGGAACCATCAAAAAGAAACAAAAATAATACCATGCCGACATTTCTTAATGGGGACAATCGTATTATTTTGTTATTTATCAAACAACGATCTTGAACTACATTTTGTAATTGTTATATATATTTAGCATGGGTTGAGTACATGCCCACTAACTATTTTAATACATGCATAGAAAAGAAAGCAAAATACACAGCAAAATATCGGACACCACAATGCACAAGATGAAGAAAGGAAAAAAAACCTAATATGTGTTGGACACCTCCTTGCACAAGAGGTAGACAAACTAAGCAACAAAAACAACAAAAAAACAAACAAAAAACCACAATATGTGTTGGACATCACTATTCACTATACGTAAGCAAACACAAATAACGTAAACGAAACACACATCATTAATGAGAAAGAGCAAAGACTGGTTGGCTCGGGATCAGGATAATGTGTCCGAGTGGGGCAACATATCTATCCGAAAACTATCGTTTCTGAGAGCTAGCACTATAAAAATCCTAGTAAGCGTATTGGTCTACTACAAAGCAAAGCTCAACATCATCTCGTTTTATTGAAAATTAACTTGTTTTTGCCATGAAAAATTGTTGAGTTGGATTAATCAACAATCACTCATGCAAAAAAACGTGAATAAGACAAGAGCCCTTCTACAAATTCAGGATTAAGCTAGTTATCTAATACATAATGTGCTAATACATATGCTATTTGTCATTCACATTAACTAATCATACTATTGTTAACTGCACTAGTGCCACCATATAACCCTCAAAATATATTTCTCCAAATATCTGATTGGAATATGGAACTGTTCCGTCAGCGTGGTATTTAAAAAAATATTTTCCGATTTGCTGACCCTTCCGGAGCACCCCTGGTTTTTAATGGGGTTCGTGTTACTCAATCTTTAGCTTCATGTGTATGCTTTGTAGATTGTTGTTTATCCTTTTGTACTTTATACTATGGCCATTGCGTTGTCTGTTCTTCTTCGATATACGGATTCTAATTATCCCTTTGGTATCTTCAAACTCTTCTTATCTTCGGTGTAAAATAATACAGCACCAGAAAAGACCGTGTAAATTGGAAAGTCAATCTGATCTTAACTGGTACTAAACACAAAACGTAAATTTCAGTTTTTAACTTGTTCAGTGATACTAGACACCAGATGTACATTTCTATTTTTAATATGTTCAGTAGTACTAGACACAAAAAGCACATTTCTGTTTTTAACTTTTTCAGTGGTACTAAACACAAAAAGTACATTTATGTTTTTAACTTGTTCAATGGTACTAGACAGAAGACGTACATTTCTGTTTTTAACTTGTTCAATGATACTAGGCAGAAGAAGTACATTTCTGATTTTAACTTGTTCAGTGGTACTAGACATCAGATGTACATTTCTATTTTTAAATTGTTCAGTGGTGCTAGACACAAAACGTACATTTCATTTTTTAACTTGTTCAGTAGTACTAGACATAAAAAGTACATTTCTGTTTTTAACGTGTTCAGTGGTACTAGACGCAAGAAGTACATGAAATTCAAAATAGTTGGAGATAAATCAATTTGGATGAAACTATAAAATTTTACAGAACATGCTATGAAGTAATCGAATAAAAAAAAGCAGAAAACAAACTCTGTAAAAATGTCTATTTACCAACAATAGGAAATTGCATTTGTACAGAGAGGAGACAAAATAGTTTTCATAGAATCCCAGCCTCCATCACCACCATCAAATAGAGACTGAAGTGGTAAACTTACAATACATACATACAAAGACCCAATTACAGTGAGTGTGAAATGTAGAACAGCAATGAAAGTGTTTTTCATTTATAAAAAAGTGTATACAAGTGTAATGTTGGATAGTCTCTCACGTTCATTTACATCTTTATCTTTTCTCACTTATTATGGTGAATGTGAGATGTAGAACAGCAATAAAAGCAATGTTCCTTTATTTCAGTTTGTGTTAATTATATAAGTGTAATGTTGAATACTCTCTCACGTTCATGTTACATACAAATCCTTTCTTTCTTACTACAAAACAGTTACAAATAAAATACTTATGAAGGAATGAATGTGACATAGGACACATTTCGACCTCCAGTTACTACCAAAAAATCAAACAGTTACAGTGTGACGTGACTATTTCATGGATAACAGTGAAGATATCTATTTTAGTATGTATATCATGTTTCGTTGATAACCTTCATTAGGTACACCTCAATGTGAAAAGATTGGACAGTCAAAACATTTAAATACATTATTATATTATACAGGTAACTTTAATCCTAATCAATTGAGAAACATATGAAAAGTGCATTTTACCTTTGGAGGTAAACAGGTTTTCTTGTTAAAAAGGAATAATGTTTGTTTACATTTTTCCTACAATCAAACCTGCCCATGTGGTCACCTCTATTAAGCAGTCATCTGTATTAAAAGGTCACATTTTTCTTGTCCTGTCATAGAAAATTTTAAATGAATCACGTACACCTTTTAAGAGGCCACCTGTCTTATGCGGCATGTGTTTCCTTGTCCCAAAAGTGACCTCTTAATACAGTTTTAACTGTAGTTAATATTACAGTCAAACCTATCATATGTGACCTTGCAAAGGTAACAATGAAATGGGGTCACATAAGAGAGGTCATCGCTTTATGCAAATTTAATTAGTAAATGTACTGCATATGGAAATAAAAATAGAAATAAGATCGCATAAAACAAGTTATTGCTTAATAGAGGTGGTCGCTAAAGCAGGTTTGACTGTATCTATAGTGCAGTACTCCCTTCTTATGATATCACCCCTTCTACAGTGCCGGATTTACCATTGGCCCCATAAGTAGGATGGGCTCACTTGATGGGGGGTAGTTTATTATTATTGTATTTTGCTATTTCAGTGCACCTAAAATTTGTCCTGATATACAGGGAAACGATTTAGCGATATTTTACTATCTCTGTGTACATCTGACATCTGGCCTGATAGGAGGGGTGGCTTTCCTTGATGGGGGAAGAGTTTATTGTCATTGTATTTTACTTTCTCTGTGTACATCTGACATCTGACCTGATAAGAGGGTTGGCTTCTCTTGAGGGGGGAAGTGTTTATTGTCATTGTATTTTGTTATTTCATTGCATCAGAAATCTGGCCTGATAAATGAAGATGGGGTTGTACTGTCGCCTTCCTACTGTGGTATTATGTTACGTCATATGTAACCCTTGTCGACTTACCATTGCGGATCATGCTACGCCATGCGTAGCCTTTGTCGACTTGCTATTGTAGTATTATTTTACGTCAAGCATGACCCCTGTCGACTTGCTACTGTGGTATTATGCTACGTCAAACATGGCCCTTGTCTACTTGCTATTATGGTATTATGTTACGTCCAGCGTACCCTTTTCGACTTGCTACGGTGGTATCATGTTACGTCAGGCGTAGCCCTTGTCGACTTGTTACTGTGGTATCATGTTACTTCAGGCGTAGTCCTTGTCGATGTTCTACTGTGGTATCATGCAATCAATAGCGTAAGGCCCGAGTGGCTTAATGTGTTATGTAGTTTGATTACCTTGTACCTCATACAAGCCTATCACCAATACGGTGTGGGTGCTGGCCCGGCTTTGTAAATTGTAAAAAGAGTGCATTCAACTAACAGCCACAAGTGATAGAGTTTGCCATTTGCTTGCCTATGCTCGGTGGTTCTCGCCGGGTACTCCGGCTTCTTCCACCACTAAAACTGGTCGCCAAGATAGAGCTGAAACATTAATGAAAGTGGCCTTAAACAAAAGAAATCAAATCAAATCAAATCAAATCAAATAATGACATCATACAGAGCATTACACGGCCGAGTAAGACGAGTGTTTGTTTAACGATGGTAACGATTACAATGATTACAACACTGTCTGTGATCATACCTTGTTACTGATATTTTCAGTTTACGTTGTTGTTTTGTATTTTGCTGTTGTTTTAGGTGACCGTAGCCGATGTTGTCTATCCTGTTTAGGCAATTTGGTTTTATTGCTCCCAAAACTATATTTAGCTTTCCAACTTTCCATTTTGAGCGTCACCTGATGAAGGTTATTCCAGAAACGCGTCGTGCTCAGTAAATTTGATATGTACATTTTATTTTCTCCTTTTCGTCTTCGTCCGGTGTTTTGCTTGCCCAATGTAGCCAGTGGCTCTGGATTGTATGTTCTTGCAAGATTGCACCTTTCGGTTTTCTCTCACCTTTATTTCCATTTCAATTTCAAACCCCCTTTTAATTCGAATTTCCATGTTTGTCAAACCTTGTAGTAAATACGAACCCACAGAAAGAAACGTAAATAATATCGTACCTGACAATTGTATCCTTTCTTAACGGGGCTATCATATTTTTTTATTATACATTGAACCGAGTTCCTAACAATTTAAATGTTATTTATAAAGCAACGATCTTCAGCTACATTTAATAATCTTTTTTATCTGTATATTCTATAGGGTTAAGTTATCACGGGTTGAGTAAATGATCACTAAACATTTAAATGTATGCGTCATTGATAAGTATTATCGTAACAAAATGTAAATCACGCAACCATTTAACTTCCTCTTCTACAAAGTGCCTGAGTTGGTGATATTTCGTCAGAGGACATCATTTTCAGGTAATTTATTTTGTTTTATTATAATTGTCATCATATTTTCTAATTTAAACACGTCAGGTGTTGGGACATCTATTTAAATATAATTATTTTACATTTACACATATGTAGAGACCCCCTGGCTTCACGATACAACAATATGTGATCGGTGATTTGCAACAAGTCGGTGCTTTTCTCCGGGTACTCCGGTTTCCTCCTCCAATAAAACTGAACCGCCACGATATAACTGAAATTTTGTTGAAAGTGGTGTTAAGCACAATTACCAAAACAACGACGAAAACGATAAATCATAGCTTTACTATACAACACTCACTACACCAACATTGGAAGCAAAAGTGGATTGCTACAGGTTTATTTTTGTTGTATTTACACTTGAGCAGATATAGGTATAGAAGTTGGTCAATTATCTCCACCCCATTCCCTGAAATAAATAGTCTATGTGTTTTGCAATCCATTTCCCCAATTATTAACCAGTACTAAAACTCCCTGAAATAAATAGTTCGATGCGTTTTGCAATCCATTTTCCCAATTATTAACTAGTAATAATAATAAACACAATAATTATACATGTTTGTATAAAATATATGAAGACAATGACATACTCTCTTTTTTGGTGCACTAAAACCTGGAGTAGACTAGAGTTTGGATCCGGATTTTTGAATGTGTATATTTTCCTTTGTCCTATCATACACAAGGGGTTTTTTGATTCTTTTACATTTAGTGTTTTCCGCAACAAATTCTTTAAGGAATAGTATTTTAAATGTTCAAATATGTTTGCTGATTGAAATACTGTTATATTCCTTCTATGGTAGCAAAAGAGTTTTATATTAGACAAGTTCATAGACAGCTCGTGTGTGAGGTCAGCATGGTGAAATTACCTAGGCAAAACACCAAATGTATTCGAAGTAAACGCAAGAAAATTAGAAGGGGACAAATGGACAGTCTAGATAAACTGGCAACAAGACACAGGATGGACATAAACAAAGCAAAATACACAACACAATATTAGACACCACACAAGATGAAGACAGAGCAAAAACAACATAATATTTTTTTTAAACACCTCCTTGCACAAGACCTAGACAAACTAAGCAACAACAAAAAGAACAAAGAAAACCACGATATGTGTTTGACATCACTGTTCACTATACGCAAACAAACACAAATGAGATAAACGAAGCACACAACATTAATGAGAAAGAACAAAGACTGGTTAACTCGGGATCAGGATAATGTGTCTGAGTAGGGTGACATGTCTATCCGTGACACTATTGTGTCAGTGAGCTAGTACTATAAAAATCCAACTAAGCGTATTGGTCTACCGCAAAGTAAAGCTCAGCATCATCTCATTTTATTGAAACTTAACTTGTCTTGCCATGATATATCCGACAACATTTTGAGTTGGTACTAAGCAACAATCACTCATCCAAAATAACGTAAATAAGGCATGAACCCTCCTAGATATTCAGGATTAAGCTAGATATCTAATGCATAATGTGACAAAGGAACGGAATATCATGACTGACACCACAACAGGGAACTCAGAACCTAAAGACACCTAATGAGACAACAATCTGGTTATCTAATATAGAACGTAGCAATACACAAAATACTTGTCATTAACATTAACTAATCATACCATTGTTAACTGCATTAGTGCTACCATAAAAACTTCCAAATAGTATTCTCCAAATTTCTTATTAGAATATGGAACTGTTCTGTCGGTGTGGTATTTAAAGAAATAGCATTTCCGATTTGCCTAACCTTCCGCAGCACCTGAGTTCACCCCGGTTTTTAGTGTGGTTCGTGTGACTCAATCTTTTATTTTATGTGTATGTTTTGTAGAGAGTTGTGTACCCTTTTGTACATTTTCCTATGGCCATTAAGTTGTCTGTTTTTCTTCGATATACGGATTCTGATTACCCCCCCTCTTATATTCAAGCCCTTATTATCTTCAGTGTCAAATAAGACAGCACCAGAAAATACGGTGTTAATTGGAAAGTCAATATGATCTTAATTAATTAATTTTAATGCTGTCCATAAATAAAAGTGACTGAAGTCAATTAAAAAATCTTAATTTCTATTTTAATATCAGTAATATATTACAGGATATCAACGTCATGTCAAGTTCTCCATCATCTTGTGGTATATGTGAAATCTGCCATATTTCTAAGCCATTAGAAGTATGGTGTCCTGATTGTGAAGAAGGTCTTTGTACAGAATGCTTAGAACATCATAGATTAGCGAAACCGTCCCGAAATCATACCACAATACCTATATTGGAATACCGGAAATTACCGTCGTATGTGTTGGAAATTACCGAACTTTGCAACGAACACCAGGAAAAGTTCATTTTATACTGTAAAGAACACGAGCGTCCTTGTTGCATGATTTGCATGCTGGAAAATCATAAAGACTGTAAAGAGGTAACTGTTCTAGAAAATATAATTAAGAATGTAAAAACCTCAAATATGTTCAATGAAATCGAACAATTAATTGATGAATTAATTAAAACTATTGCTAAAATTATACAAAATAGAGAGGCAAATGCCAGTGCTGTTAAAGAGCAGAAAATAATAGTTGAGAATGAAATTCGGGAAATGAGGACTAAAATTGACAAACATCTTGACAAGTTACAAGAAGGTCTGTTGAAGGAATTAACTGAAGCAGAAAAACAAGTAACCAAAGATACACGTGAGCTACGGGTATCTTTAGACGAGAAACAGACACAACTGACCGAACACCAAACAAATATAGTCAGCATAAAAAAGTATGCATCAGACCTACAAACATTTTTGGCCGGAAAGCAAATAGAGAAAGACGTAGAAACACAAGACACGTGCTTACAGTCAATAGTTAATAGCGATAGTCTAAATCAAACCAAATTATCATACAAGATGGACAGCGGTCTGAAGACTATAACCACCAGCATTCAAAGGATTGGCAAAGTGGTTGTTGAATCAAAGCCTTGCGAATTGACTTTTGTCAGAGGGAAAGATAAGCAAGCCCATAGGATGGTAGTTGACCTATCACCATCTATGTCAGTTGAAAATATACAGTTGAAATTGAAACAAAAGATAAACATCAATTGCAAAAGTATCAGAGGATGTTCTTTTCTTCCTGATGGTAGATTGGTAATGTCCTGTTGGATTACTAACACTGTCAACTTTATCAACAAAGAAGGAGTAGAATTATTTCAGACAGGTAAATATGAAACAGGATTCGGTTCTTATGATACAGTTTATATTAAAGATACCAATAGCGTGGCTGTCTCATCTGGATGGAAATATAATAGATGTATAGCTATGATAGAAAGAGAAAGTCAGAAAGTCATAACAACTATTCCCGTGGATACGAACATTTTCGGCATGGCGGTAAGAGGTAGAACAATATATTACTGTGCAGGTGATGAAGGACTAAAGATGTTAAATCTTAGTGATAGATATGTAAGTGATATAATCAGCAGTAACAAGTCTAATGTTAATTACGTAGCTACATCTGGAGACAAACTTTACTACACACAGCGTAACAACGATTCCGTGACATGTTGTGATTTACATGGTAAAACACAATGGGAATTCACAGATGTTCGTGCTCTACAGTGTCCAGTTGGTATCTCTGTAGACAATGATGGGATCGTGTATGTCGTCGGTTATAGTTCTAACAACGTCGTAGTTATCTCCCCTGATGGACAACGTCATAGACAACTATTGTCTTCCAAGTATGGTTTTTCAGGCCCGACTGTACTTGATTATGATAAATCTACCAATAGGTTATTAGTTGCAAATGACAGGGGTACTGCTTTTCTGTTTGATGTTAAAGTAGAGCAAAAGTAGAACATTAGACACCATTTTATAAAAGATTTTTATTCTAAAGAAATAAATGTGACTTAGCTATATTATATATCCAACTATATATCAGGTTTATGTTATTATTTATAATATGAGTTATGAGTTATTATATTTCAGTTATATCGGGGCTGTCAATTTTATTGGTGGAGGAAAACGAATTACCACGGGCAAATCACAGACCTTTCGCAAGTCACCGACGAACTTCATCACATAATGTTGTATTGAGTACACGTTGCTATGAGCGAGATTCGACCTCATAACTTTAGTTGTGGGAGGTACTGATTACATAGATAAATCCATCTACCATACGATCATGACCACGACGACCTCCCACAAATTACAGTAAACATCAAATATTCCAATATTAAAATAATGCATCACAAACATTTCTGGATCTAACTTGGTCAGAGGTTCTAGACACCAGCTATACATGTCTGTATTTAACTTGTTCAGTGGTTCTAGACACCAGGTATACATTTCTCTATTTAACTTCTCAGCAGTTCTAGACACCAGGTATACATTTTTGTATTTAACTTGTCAGTAGTTCTAGACACCAGGTATACATTTCTGTATTTAACTTGTTCAGTGGTTCTAGACACCAGGTATACATGTCTGTATTGAAATTGTTCATTGGTTCTAGACACCAGGTATACATTTCTGTATTTAACTAGTCAGTAGTACTAGACACCAGCTATACATGTCTGTAATTAACTTGTTCAGTGGTTCTAGACACCAGGTATACATTCTGTATTTAACTTGTTAGTAGTTCTAGACACCGGGTATATATTTCTGTATTTAACTTGTCAGTAGTTCAAGACACCAGGTATATATTTCTGTATTTAACTTGTTCAGTGGTTCTAGACACCAGAGGTACATTTCTGTGATTAACTGGTTCGATGGTTCTATACACCAGGTATATATTTCTGTATTTAACTTGTTCGGTGGTTCTAAACACCAGATGTACATTTAAGTGGCTAACTTGTTCAGTGGTTCTAGACACCAGATATATATTTCTGTCGTTAACTTGTTCAGTGGTTTTAGACACCAGGTATACATTTCTGTATTTAACTTGTTCAGTAGTTCCAGAGACCAGGTATACATTTCTGTATTTGACTTGTTCGGTGGTTCTAGACACCATATATACATTTATGTCGTTAGCTTGTTCAGCGGTTCTAGACACCATATATACATTTCTGTCAACTTGTTCAGTGGTTTTAGAGACCAGGTGTCCATTTCTGTATTTAACTTGTTCAGTGGTTTTAGACACCAGGACAGGGTTGCTCAAAACACTGGTTAATTTTATCCATTGGTTAAGCTAACCAATGGATAAAATTGCTAGCCAGTGGTACCGTATCCGATGGACAATTTTACGTTGCTCAACCATTGGATAGTGCTGTGGTTAACTAACCAGTGGTTGAGTAGCTTAACCAGTGGATATTATCCCATAATTCCATTGAATTCTTTGTAAAACAATGTCAGAAATCGTATGCTCAACAAAAAAAGACGGAGAAGTGAAAATTTCTCCATGGCTGACTTGGTTTGCTTAGGGACCGACCATTTAACTTGCAGGAGGGGGGGGGGTTATGGTTTTTTGTTTCGTTCAGAATTTTTTTTTTAGACAGCACGAGAGGTAGAATATTTATTTTTATTTTGTCACGCAAAGCGTGAATTTTTTTTTTCAGAATTTAACATTAGGTTATATGACAAAAACTCTGAATCAGATTATTTTGTTTCCTCCACCAAAATCAGAATATTTTTTTCAGCAACATTGGGAATCAGAACATTTAAAAAACAAAATCGGTAGAGCAAACCTTTGAAGCTAAATGGTCCGTCCCTTATGTGAGCTTGTGGTGAAAACATAACCATAATTAGGTAAAAACAAACGAGTGTTATAATAAATGCAGAGAAGGCAAAAGTGTGGAAAGAGATCACAGACTGTGAATGCAAGGGCTGGTGGGCAAAAAAAAAATCGGTAGAGCAAACCAAGGAAAAGTGAAGAAAAGTATGTTCTACGGCAAAGTTGGAGGCTGAAGTCACACAGTAGAAGGTCCAGCTTTGCCAGCGCCAAGTGAAGTGACACAAAAAAGCATAGAACTTCACACCAATGCACTAAAGACATATAAGAATAGGAAAGGCAGGGGCGGATCCAGGATTTCAAGTTAGGGGCGCACTTAAAAAAATCGCGCCGAGCGGAGGGAAGCGCGAAATTTTTTGGGCTATCACGATTTTACTCAAAAAAATCATTTTTTCCAATTTTAGGGTGGGGCGCGCACCAGGTGCGCCCCCTCCCCCCGGATCCGCCCCCCCCCTTGAAAGGGATAGTCTTTGTACATGTTCTCTGTACTTTCCAAGAAATTAATATGTCAGTCATGGCTATACCATCAATTTTCATTCTTCATTATTCAAAAAACACAGGTACTTTTATAAAACAAAATAATGAATGCATGTGCATCCCTTTATAGCCAACTATATACACCCTTTCAAAATTTGCAAATACGGGATACAGATTCACTACTTTAAGGATATTTGTTGATCCCTCTTGGTTTTTGAAGTCTATATATAGCTGCGGATTGACATTTCTTAGCATTATATTTAGACCAATAGAAAAGTGCATAGTTAAAAAGAACTATTAATTTAAGATATTTATTACTGTCGGTTCGTCTATATAGGGTACATGGTTTCAAAGAAAAAAAATTGAAGGCGTTTTTAAACGGATTTTGATGATTTTTTAACCAGAAGGCGTGGCAATTTCTAGGCATAATCTTATTTCAACTAGTTTTCATTTTCTTGTGATTTACACTTTAATTTGTTTTAAAATCCAATTCACAATGTATTTTCTAATAAAAGTGGGATCCTAAAATAACATCACATTATTTAAGCCACAGGAACACAAAAAGTGGAGTTGGTTGCCAGTTATCCTATACGTTAACATTCCTGTTATTTATATTTGAAGACCTATATATTTCATGGAATAGGTATCGAACGGAAAAGGGGGTTAAATAATTTAAGATTACAAATTACCTGTGTGATCAAACACACCCTGCACATTTTTAGAATAGTACCCCTTCCTATTAACAAAAGCGTATTCGTAGTCTAAATGTGGTTCCTGTATTTCTATCATGTGTGCAGTCAATTGCCCCTACAAAGCCAGGAAAATGGACAATGTCATAAAACCCTGTTTTAAGTCTGTTCCGCTGAAAATCTGTAGAGGGTCATGTGATATATCACACAGAGCATTAGAGACATCTCTTACTGCTCTCGAGACACTTGAAATATGATATCCCATTGTATCACCGATTACTCTCATCGGACTCCCTGGTGCAAGGTAATATCTCAGGGCAAGCTTTAATTGTATGTCTACTGGCATGGCATGAGACCCAAGAGTTGGTCTGCACAATTGTGGCTCTATAGATTGATTTGATTTGATTTTTGGTGTTTAATGCCATTTTCAACAATATTTCAGCTATATCATGGCGACTAGTTTTAGTGGTAGAAGAAGGCGAGGTACCCGGAGAGAACCACCGACCAAGAGCAAGTAACTAGTAAACTTTATTACTTGCGGCTGCGAGTCAAGTGCATCTTTTTTTTGTAATTTACAAAGCCGGGCGCGAACTCGCGCTGTATTGGTGATAGGCTTGTATGAGTTTTTAGGTATTCCAACTACCTAACTCACGGACCCACCCGGGCCCTGTGTCTCTATAATCTAAATCTATCCCGGAATTCTCCATCATCGAAATCCAACTCAATATGCCGATACACTCTTTCTTTTTGCTGTCGTCTTGCCATATTTAACCAATGGTTAAATATTTATCCGGCCAAATTTGAGGGGTTAACTTTTCCCACCGGATAAGGCATTTTATCCAGTGGATAAAATTTGAGCAACAAAAATTAACCGGTGGCTAAATTTATCCATTGGATAACTAGATTTAACCAGTGGATAACACTAACCAACGTTTTGAGCAACCCAGTCCAGGTGTACATTTCTGTATTTAACTTGTTCAGTGGTTCCATACACCAGGTATATATTTCTGTATTTAACTTGTTCGGTGGTTCTAAATACCAGATGTACATTTATGTCGTTAACTTATTCAGTGGTTCTAGATACCAGATATACATTTCTGTCGTTAACTTGTTCAGCGGTTGTAGACACCATATATACATTTCTGTCGTTAACTTGTCCAATGGTTTTAGACACCAGGTATACATTTCTGTATTTAACTTGTTCAGTGGTTTTAGACAGCAGGTGTACATTTCTGTATTTAACTTGTTCAGAAGTTCTAGACACCAGATGTACATTTCTGTATTTAACTTGTTCGGTGGTTCTAGACACCAGGTATATATTTCTGTGTTAACTTGTTCAGTGGTTCTAGACACCAGGTATAGTTTATATATATAAAGCTTCGTCAAGGGTTCCAGAGACCAGGTATACATTTCTGTATTTAACTTGTTCGGTGGTTCTAAGCACCAGATGTACATTTATGTTGTTAACTTGTTCAATGGTTCTAGACACCAGATGTACATTTATGCATTTAGCTTGTTCATGTGTTCTAGACACCAGATATACATTTCTGTGTTTACTTGTTCAGTGGTTTTAGACACCAGATATAGTTTATATATTTAACCTTTTCAAGGGTTCCAGACACCAGATATACATTTCTGTGTTTCACTTGTTCAGTGGATCTAGACACCTGCCTGGTGTACATTTCTGTATTACACTTGTTCATGGTTTCTTGAAATCAGAAGTACATTTCTGTATTTAACTTGTTCAGGGGTTCTAAACACCAAATGTACATTTATATCATTAATTTATTCAGTGGTTCTAGATACTACATGCACATTTATGTATTTAACTAGCCGCATAGGTGGTGTGATGATTAGCATAGTCGCCTCAAATGTGGTAGTATGGGGGTTCGATGTATGGATGTTTACTGTCATTTCCAACAATTGTTTTGCTATTTTTAGTAACAGCCACCATCTTCAATAGAACACATTATCTGTCGGTTTGGCTTATTGATGTTAACCGTCACTTCCAACAATTATACAGCTATATTTAGTACCCACCACTATTTTCAATGACATTCATTACCTTTCGGATTGGTTTACAGTCACTTCCAGCAATTGTTCAGCAATTTTTCGTAACGACAGTCATCTTCAATAGCAAATATTACCTTTCTGTTTGGTTTGTGGATGCTTACCATCACTTACAACACTTGTTCAGCTACTTTTTGTAGTGGCCACCATCTTCAATAGCACACATGACCTTTCGGCTCGGTTTAAGAATATTCACCGTCACTTGTAACAATTGCACAGCTAGATCGAGACTACTAATCTTATTTTGCATGTCCGAAAAGGGTTCATTTCTTTTTTTCTACATAACACCTCCAATAGTTTTTATTTTCGATATTTAAGTACAGTACAATCATAAATCTCCAACACACACAACCAATTAAAACTAAGTAAAATATATATATACAGAGAGGTGTGGCCGGAAGTCCACAGCAATAACCACTAGATCAGCCATGCGCCTTTTCACGATTAATATTAATCTAAATAAGGAATGTGAATGCAAACAAACGTAAGGGCGACCATTTATTTTTAAACCGAGAACCAGTATAAAAAGCACAAGAACACTGATGTATTGAGTCCATTGACTTTTCTACATTATACACTACCGTTCCTCATGAAAAATTAAAAAACTAGTTTAAAGGAAATTATTCTCAACGAATTTTACTTAAAAATGGTAGGCAAAGTTACAAATTTTAAGTCCTGGGCAACGAATTAACTTACTTCGTCGAGCACAAAATAAAAAGGAAAACGTGCTGTACAGACAATGAAGTCGCCAGTATGTTGCAGTTATTTATCAATAACATATCTGTAGAGTTCGGAAGGCACATTTTTCAACAAAGCATCGGCACCCGTATGGGAACAAATTGTGCCCCTATCATTGCTGATCTTTTCCTATGTCTTTACGAGGCTGAGTTTATACAAATACTTATCAAATACAAACAGACTATATAAGCTAAAACCTTTAATCTCACATTCAGGTATAATGATGTCTGTCAATTAATAATCCAGACTTTGCTCACTGGATTTCATTAACATTCCATTAAGAACTTGAGATAAATGGATCGTCAGAAACAGCTTCCTATGCCTTTTTTCTTGACATTTAGCTCAAATTTGACACATATGGTCAACTTTATACCATACTTTACACCAAAAGAGGAGACTACAATTGTGGCTTGATCAATTTTAAATATCTTGATAGTAATATATCAACCGCTCTCGTTAATGGTGTTGATATTTCACAACTCATACGCTACACTCTAGACTGCAGTTTGCATTATCCGTTTTATTATTATTATTATTATTATTAAATATGCTTATATAGCGCTAATATTAATTAAAAATTACTCTAGGCGCTTTAAATACCATAACATACATTTAGAAATGGATAATTTCTAAGAACAGTGTTAAACAAATGAAAATAAAATGAAGAGAACCATGACTACTACATATACAAAACGTACTAAAACAAGTTTACAAAAAATATACAGGTTAAAACCACTAAGAGTCGTTAAAATGACTGAAAACCACATTGGTGTAATAGAAAAGCATTACCATAAATATAAATAATATATATATACATATATGTGTCAGTTTACAATAATAAGGTTAAAAGCCAAATTTGTAATAGAAAAAATCGTTGCAGCATACTAAACTGATTTAAAAGAAAATGCATGTCCAGAAATCAAACCACTACACAAATGCTAAACAGCATGAAAATTTAACGTAACTAGTGTAAGCAAGTCTAAAAAGATAGGTCTTCACTTCTTTCTGGAAAAGTTCAGAGGACTGTTAATTTTGGATGTTGGATGGCAATCCATTCCAGAGACGTGAAGCTGCTACATCGAATCTGCGCTCCCCATAGGTCTTGGTACGCACACAGGGTTTTTTAATAGTCACAGAGTTCTGAGATCGCAGTGTACGATTTGGTTCATAGCGTTGAACAAGATTCTCAAGATAAACTGGAGAGCGACCGTGTATTGCCTTGAAAGTATATATTAATATTTTGTATTGGCATCTATATTTCACAGGAAGCCAGTGCAAAGATACAAGAACAGGTGTTATCTGTTCGTATCGGCGAGTGTTTGTAATGAGGCGAGCAGCCGTATTTTTGCAAACGTTGAAGTGTTGCAATGTTGTTATCTTTTATGCGATACAAAAGAGCATTCCCATGGTCAAGACGACAGGTTGCTAGCGACGCAACTAAGGTTGTACAGGCGTTGGTTATTATATATGGTCGACAAGTATGTTTTATTTCTAAGGGTATTGTAGGTGTCTATGTCAATAATACAATTTGTTCACGCCACGATACAGTTTACATAGTTCGATTGCTTAATAGACAAGTATGTTTTATTTCTAAGCGTCTTAAAACACGTTATAGCTGAAATAGAGCTAAAGTTGACGCTAAACACCAATCAATCAACCAATCAATTCAGTTTGTATTCATATTTTTTACAACATCACCATATTCTGAGTACTACACTATTAAATGTAGCAGTTTTAAAGAATCGTCTCATCTTATCATACAAAACATTTTATAAAGATATCAACACCTTGCTAAAAAGTATTGTGTCAGTTGTGTACAAATAACGAAATAAATACATGTATATCGTAATTATATATTTCTTCAAAGTTGACTATTGTTTCACTACTATGTCATACGATGGTCTTGTATACTATCTAATATTTATATAATGGTGGCGACCATCACTCTCTGTAATAAAACTGATCAAAGTTGACTATTGTTTCACTACTATGTCATACGATGGTCTTGTATACTATCTAATATTTATATAATGGTTGAGACAGTCGACTCTCTGTAATAGAACTGATCAAAGTTGACTATTGTTTCACTACTATGTCATACGATGGTCCTGTATACTATCTAATATTTAGATGATGGTTGAGACCATCATCCCTCTGTAATAGAACTGATATTATACATTTCAAAACCTCTGTGTCACTAAGAATGAATATATTATGTATAATGTACACGATGATAACGTTCTTTATAATTCCGTTTTTTTACTCGATTAGGGTTGGCATTTTGCACACACGTAGAAATCATTTACATAAACGCATCATGTCACTAAGAGGTGATGTTTGGGTCCATATAACTAGTTTATCCCCGCCGCCTTTTATTGAAGTGTCTGTACCAAGTCAGGAAAGAGAGAGGTCATATATTTGTCTGGTAGGGGCATCAGTTTTGCCTCTTTCTACGATTCGGATATTTGATTTTCGAGTTGTGCAGACAAAGTCGTATGTTTTGCCTTTTTTAATTTCTTGATAAGAATCCTAAAAATCATGGCGGTATAATGTAGAATATTCCTGTTATCTTTATCACGTGACTTACTATGTGACTGTTGCTTGACGCCATGTGTGGGAATTTCAGCTTGATAATGATGTTGATTTCGTCCACTTTGTAATAAATCAACACACTTAGTTATATTTTTTCATAGCCCAAACAATGATCTATAAAACACTACACAGAAAACTAAAGATTGAGCAACACGAGCTCGCTAAAACAGGTAGTGAACTCAGAGGCTCCTCAAGGGTAAACAGTTCCTGCTACAAATGTGGCACCCATCGTGTTAAAGTTTCTTTTCATATATTTATCTAGTTCTATATACAGGTTTTACTTTTGGGGGCCGTCGTGGTCGATCGTATGGAATTTGGATTTACATCTACCTTTGTAATCAGTTCCTATCACGACAAACGTTATGAGCTCGAATCCCACATATGGTAAGGTGTATTCGATGCAACATTATGTGATAAAGTTTGTCAGTGACTTGTGACAGGTCGGTGGTTATCCCCAGTTTCCTCCAGTTTTCTCCACCAATAAAACTTACTGCCACAAATTAGCTGAAATACTGTTGAAAGTGGCGTTATACAGCATATTCCTAACACTAACGTAATACTATGCCTATGTATCCGTGGTTATTTGTAACATAGATTTAATAAAGTTTTCTTAAATGATGGTATATGATGGCGACCTTAACAATTTCATATTTCACATTACTAAAACCATTAAAATATACATACTATTATATGTACATAAATTACATTCTTGATTGCCCATTGTCGTAACAGAGATAATCTTATTTCACGCCATTGTGTTTCTAAAACTGAGATTATCATGCAAGTAGAGGATGTCACACTTGAGGAACTAGTTCATATTGATAAAACTTCCAGAGGTAATGTACCACACACCTGAGGAACTAGAATATATTTATAAAACCTGAGGGTTTAGCATTTCCTTTCACTTGATGATAAGTAGAGGATGTCACTTCCAGAGGTAATGTACCACACACCTGAGAAACTATATCATATTTATGAAACTTCCAGAGGTAATGTACCACACACCTGAGGAACTAGATCATATTTATAAAACTTGAGGGTTTACCATTTGCTTTCACTTGATGTTAAGGAAATGCAATTCTTTTCTAGAAAAATACTCTTATTTTCATTTTTTTTGTATTTTAGGTTACTTCTGTTTGGTTAAAATGTGCAAATGATCGATGGTCATGTGATTACCTCGATAAATTTAGAATCGTTGGTAGATTGTACCTTCCTTTATAAGCTTCATGAACAATATAATCCGTTCAGACTGATCTTGAATGAGACGATGACGTGTGAACTGTTGCAAATAGGGCACAAAATACAGACGGACAACTTAGATGTTAGTAATGACATTGTTTATGCCTGCTGAAAATGATAACTCTTTTGACAAATATTTGGAGTTCGTCTACAAGACTATAATATAAGCGATACGCTTGTTCCTGAATCCTTTGTTTTATTGTATAATGAAAATTTATATGTTATTTATCAATAAAATTTGCTTAAATCAAAAATAACCTCGAAAGGTTTTACAATGTACATATTATTTAGAAGTAATATTTGTTTTTGTGAAATACGAAAAGGAAGACGATACAAATTTCATATTTCACATTACTAAAACCATTAAAATATACATACTATTATATGTACATAAATTTCATTCTTGATTGCCCATTGTCGTAACAGACATAATGTTATTCCACGCCATTGTTTTTCAAAAGCTATGGTTATCATGCAAGCAGAGGATGTCACTTCCAGTGGTAATGTACCACACACCTGAGGAACTAGATCATATTTATAATGCTTGAGGGTTTAGCAGTTGCTTTCACTTGATGATAAAAAGATGCCATTCTTTTTTTATTAGACAAAAATATTATTTGCATTTTTTGTATTTTAGGTTACTTCTGTTTGGTTAAAATGTGCAAATCATCGATGGTCACGTGATTACCTCGATAAATTTAGGATCGTTGGTTGATTGTACCTTCCTTTGTAAGCTTCCTGAACAATGTAATGCTTTCAGACAGATCTTGAAGGAGACGGTGATGTGTGAACTGCTGCAAATAGCCCACAAAATACAGTCGGACAACCTAAATGTTGGTAATGTCATTTTTGAGGCTTGCTGAAAATGAGAACTATTTTGACAAAAATTTGAAGTTCGTCTACAAAAACGATAATATAAGCGTTACGTTTGTTTCTGAATTATATGTTTTATTATGTTATGAAAAGTTTATATGTTATTTATCAATAAAATATGCTTAAATCAAAAATAACCTCAACAGTTTTTACAATGTACATATTAATTAGAAGTAATATTTGTTTTTGTGAAATACAAAAAGGAAGACGATACAATTATTTTAAAACGCATATCGGGTGTCAAACATACGACTAACCTTCACCATTGCTGGGAACAAACACTATGTTAGGTTGCCTGCCGAAGAATAAAATACACAGCCCCAATGTATAACTTACCACTAACGTTATTATTGTTTTTAAGTATAAACAACTTATGAATTCTGGGGATTCAAAATACGAGTTATGATTCTGGTGCTTGACGCCACCTTCGATAATATTTCATCTGTATCGTGCTGATTAATTTCGTTGGTGAAGGAAACTTCAGTACATGAAGAAAGCCAACGACATGCCGCAAATCACCGACAACCTTAATCAATAATGCTGTATCAAGTACACGTCGCCATGAGCGGTATTGAAACTGATAACTTTAGTGCTGTTAGGCACTGATTGCACAGGTAATATTCAATTCAATTATCATACGTTCACCATAACGACGGACCCATCCGAAGTACGGTTATTGTATTTGACAAGACATTTAATTTAAGAGGGACCGAATCTTAGCCTCATTTATATGTCCTCTATGACCTCCTTCATCATAGACACAATATTGATTGATTGATTGATTGATTGATTGATTGATTGATTGATTGATTGATTGATTGATTGATTGATTGATTGATTGATTCCGTTTAACGCCATTTACAGTAATATTTGAGCTATATCACGGCGACCAGCTTTAGCGGTGGATGAATCCGGAGTACCCGGAAAGAACCACCGACCAAGGGTAGGCTTCATCACTTGCTGCTGCTAATCCGGTGCACCATTTTTTGCAATTTATAAAGCCGGGCGCGAATCCTCACCGTATTGGTGATATGCTTGTATGAGTTGTTCGGTAATTCAACTGTTTTATTGCTCCCAAAACTTTATATGTCTTTCTAATCTTTAGATTTTGAGCGTCACCTGATGAAGATTATTTCAGAAGCGCGTCATGCGCACTAAATTTGATATCTACGTTTTATTCTCTCTTTCTCGTTTCCGTCCGGTGTTTTATTTGCCCAGTGTTTCCAGGGGCCCTGGATTGTCTATTCTTCCCTTTCGATTTTCTCTAACGCTTATTTCCATTGCAGTTTCAACCCACCTTTTTTATTCGAATTTTGATGTTCGACAGACCTTGTATTTAGTAGAATAAATATGAACCCCCACACAGAAACGAAAATAATACCAAACCGATATTTCTTAATGGGGCAATCATATTATTTTGTTATATATTCAACCGAGTATCTGACTTAGCAATTCAAATGTTATTTATCAAACAACGATCTTGAACTACATTTTATAATTGTTATCTATATATTTAACATGGGTTGGGTACATGACCACTAACTATTTTAATACATACGTCATTGATAAGTATTATCGTAGCAAAATGTAAATCTCGTGACCATTTATCTTCGTTTTCTATAATTTTTCTAATTTCGTTATATTTCACCTGAAGACATTATTGTCAGGTATTTTCATGTAATGTAGGTTGTTTGTATTATAACTGTTATGATAATTTCTCACTTAAATTAGTCAGTTGTTGAGAAATCTATTTAAGCTGAATTATTTTACATTTACCAATATGTAGAGACCCCCCCTGCTATCTTCACGATGCAACATTATGTGATAAAGTTTGTCAGTGACTTGCGACAGGTCAGTGATTTTTTCCGAGTACACATATTTCTCTCCTCCATTGCTAATACTCACCACTGCTATATAACTGAAATATTGTTGAAAGTGGCGATAAACACCAATACCTTAGCAACGAAAAAAGCATAGCTTTACTATATCACACTTACTACACCAACATTGGAATTTACTAAACATGATTTTTGCAATTAATATGGAAAATGTTCCTTTGTTGTTGTATTTACACTTGAGCAGATATAGTTATAGAAATTGGTCAATTATATCAACCCCATTCCCTGGAATAAGTAGTCTGTGTGTGTTTTGCAATCCCCTCCCCCAATTATTAGCCAGTAATAAGCACAATAGTGATACATGTTTTGCATCTAATATACTTAAGATCATGACAACATCTATTTGTTGCACTAAAACGTGGAGTAGACTAGAGTTTGGGTCAGTTTTTTAACGTGCGTATTTTCCGTCGTCCTGCAATACAGAAGGGAATACTTAATTCCTTTTACATTTTGTGTTTTCCGCAACAAATTATTTAAGGAATAATATTTCCAATGTTTAAATTATTTTTGCTGATTAAAATACTGTTATATTCCTTCTATGGTAGCAAAAGAGTTTATAATAGATAAGATCATAGACAATTGCTTGACATAAAAAGCATAGTGCCTCTAACATGCTGAAATTACCTAGGCAAAGTACTAATTGTATTCGAAGTACTAGAGAATCAGAAGTTGCAATGAAGAATAGACAATTCAGGGAAAGTTACAACATTTTGACAAGGTGAAGACAGACTAAACAACAACAAAAAAAACCACAATATGTATTGGACATCACTATTCACTATGCAGAAACAAACATAAATAACGTAAACGTAGCACACAGCATTAATGAGAAAGAGCAAAGGCTGCTTAGCTCTGGATCAGGATAATGTGTCCGAGTGGGACGATATGTCTATCCGCGACACTATTGTTTCAGTGAGCTAGCAAGATGAAAATCCAACTAAGCGCATTGGTCGAGTACAAAGCAAAGCTTAGCATCATCTCATTTTATTGAAACTTAACTTGTTTTTGCCATGATATAGCAGAACAATTGCTGAGTTGGCGCTAAGCAACAATCACTCATCCAAATGAACGTCAATAAGACATGAGCCCTCCTAAATATTCAGGATTAAGCTAGGCATCTAATATATAATATGGCAATACAGATAATACTTGTCATTAACATTAACTAATCACACTATTGTTAGCTGCATTAGTGCCACCATAAAACTTTCAAATTTCGAATTGTAATATGGATCTGTTCTATCAGTGTGGTATTAAATAAAATCATTTTCGATTTGCCTATCCTTCCGGAGAACATGAGTTCACCCGGTTTTTAATGGGGTTCGTGTTAATCAATCTTTAGTTTTATGTGTATGTTTTGTAGATGGTTGTTTATCCTTTTGCACTTTTTCCTGTGGCCATTGTGTTGTCTGTTCTTCTTCGATGTTCGGATTCTGATTACCTCCCTTGGTATCTTCAAACTCCTCTTATCTTCGGTGTAAAATCAGAAAACACCAGAAAAGACCGTGTTAATTGGAAAGTAAATCTCATCCTAATTAATTAATTTTAATGATGTACATAAATAAAAGTGACTGAAGTCAATTAATCAATGTTAATTTCCATTTTAATACCAGTAATATATTACAGGATATCAACATCATGTCAAGTTCTCCATTTTCCTGTGGTATATGCCATATCCGCCATATTTCTAAACCATCAGATGTTTGGTGCTCTGATTGTGAAGAAGGTCTTTGTACAGAATGCTTAGAACAGCACAGTTTAGCGAAACATTGCCGAAATCATACAACAATACCTATATCGGAATACCGGAAATTGCCGCCGTATGTGTTGGAAATTAACGAACTTTGCAACGAACACCACGAAATGTTCATTGCATACTGTAAAGAACATTTGCGTCCTTGTTGCAGAATTTGCATACTGGAAAATCATAAAGATTGTAAGCAGGTAACTGTTCTAGAAAATATAATTAAGAATGTAAAGACCTCAACTATGTTCAATGAAATCGAACGATTAATTGATGAATTAATTGAAACTATTGGTAAAATTAGACAAAATAGAGAAACAAATACCAGCACTGTTAAAGAGCAGAAAATATTAATAGAGAATGAAATTCGGGAACTAAGGAGAAAAATAGAGAAGCATTTGGACAAGTTACAAGAAAGTCTGATGAAGGAATTGACTGAAAAAGAAAAAGGAATAACAGAATAAACACGCGAACTACTGGTAACTTTAGACGAGAAACAGAAAAAATGATCGAACACCAGACAAATATAGTCAATATAGGAAAGTAAGCATCAGAGCTACAAACATTTATAGCCTTCAAGCAAATAGAGAAAGACGTAGAAACACAAGACTCGTATTTACAGTCAATGGTTAACAGCGATTGTCCAAGTCAAGCCAAACTATCATACAAGATGGACACCGGTATTAATACCATAATTACGAGCATTCAAAAGTTTGGCAAAGTAGTTGTTGAATCAAAGCCTTGTGAGTTGACCTTTGCCAGAGGAAAAGATAAACAAGCCCAGATGATGGTAGCTGACCTATCACCACCTATGTCAGTTGAAAATATACAGTTGAAATTGAACAAAAAGATAAACATCAAGGGGAAAAGTATTAGAGTATGTTCTTTACTTCCTGATGGTAGAATGGTAATATCCTGTCTTAATACTAATACTCTCAGATTTATCAATATAGAAGGACAAGAATATTTCCAGATAAACAGGATTCAGTACTTATGACACAGTTTATATTAAAGATAACAATAGCGTTGCTGTATCATCTGGGCGGGGAAGTAATGGATGTATAACTATAATAGACATAGAAAGTCAGAAACCCATGACAACTCTCTCTATGGATACGGACATTATTGGCATGGCGATAAGAGGTAGAATAATATATTACTGTACATCGGATAATGGACTAAAGATGCTAAATATTAGTGATAAATCTGTAAGTAATATTATCAGCAGTAATAAGTCTAAAGTTTATTATGTAGCTACATCTGGTGACAAACTTTACTACACAGATTGGAACACCAATACCGTGACATGCTGTGATTTACATGGTACAACGCAATGGGAATTCACTGATGAACGTGTTCTGCGTGGGTCTGCAGGTATCTCTGTAGACAATGATGGGAATGTGTATGTTGTCGGTTGTAATTCTAAGAACGTTGTGGTTATCTCCACAGATGGACAACGTCATAGACAACTATTGTCTTCCAAGAATGGCTTGTCATACCCACTTGTACTTGATTATGACAAATATACCAATAGGTTTTTAGTTGTAAATGACAAGGGTACTGCATTTCTGTTTGATGTTACAAGAGGACAGTAGAAGAACAGTAGAATATGAGACGCCATTTTATAGAATGATTTTGCATTTTATTGAAATAAATATGACTTATTAACATGATCTATGGAACTACGTATCAACTTCATGTCATTAGTTATAATATGGGTTTTGGGTATGGTGCTTAACGCCACTTTCAACAATATTTCAGTTATATCGTGGCGGTCAAGTTTATTCATGTAGGAAACCGAAGAAAACCACCGACCTGCTTCTATTCACTGGCAAACTTTATCCCAAAATGTTGTATCGAGTACACCTAAATATATATAAACAGGCACAGATATATAAGACAGTATAACAACAATCATAAGATCAAAATGAAAAGCTTTAGAAAAGAGCACTATCGATTAAAGTATTAAATACTCCTGAAAACTACTAAAAGAAAACTAAAGAATTTCTAAATCTTAAGCTTTTAGAAAAGAGCACTGTCAGTTTAAAAAATCGAATACTCTGAAGACTACTAAAATCATAAATCAATATTATAAGCTTTAGAAAAGAGCACTATCGGTTAAAAATATACTCTTGAAAACTACTAAAAGAA
>MJUT01059085.1:9769-23109 GCA_002080005.1 Gigantidas platifrons
ATATATATATATATCTCACTGGTAAAATAGTGTTTAAATCTTAACTAACAATCATCATTTCTTTGTGTGAACTGAAGGGAAAATGACAGCTGCCAAGCGACTTCCAACTATATACTATTATATACAAATTATTTATAATATATACATTGTACTATATACAATGAATAATTGTTCACATGAACCATTTAACTGTACAATCTTGATTAAAAAGCACGTTTTAGACATACTTTGTCAACCTTGACATGTCCTGAGGTATATGTTACAGTACTATTGAAACAAAAGAAGCGGCCCGTGCAACTTCTTTTGCTTCAATAATAGTATATCTAACTTGTACAATAATAGTGTTGCTGAAAAAACAAAAGGTATGACATTTAATCCAACTACAACTTTATAATTGATTTATTGATTTATATACTAGTATCACTAATCGATTGTGCATTTCCAAAACAAATGTCAAGTATTATAATATTTTGATAATTGCTATAGTAAAATATAATGCGTCAATTTATAACTATCTTAAATGAATAGAAAAAAAAGCAATTTAATAAATTATACTTCTAAACACACAGGGGCTTGTTACGATTTTTTTTATCCCTCGACTACTCTAAAAAACACAAGGGAGGAATCTCAAATGTCAAATTGTCATACGACACTTTTTCAAAATAGTTTTGTAATTGATGTCTTGACCTTATTCGCCATAATATTGGTACCCATTTGAAGCATAATAAATATATTTTTGATATTTCGAGTCCTTTTTGTCATCATCTTTACCTATCTACCACTTTAAATTAATGCTTCAAAGAATTTGCAGTTTCCGGTAATGTCGTCCATCATGCTTGTATGTCAGTACCAGGCCAAATTCCTACTTGCGATTTGATGGTCGGTTATTTTTAGGGTCAGGATTGCAAAGAATGTGTTGATTTAAAATGAGCAAAGATTGATTGGATCAGAATCCGAATAAAGTGTCCCCGTGGAGCTCGTAGACTGTTATGTCAGTGAGCCAGCACTATAAAAATCCAACTCAACAAGCTGGTCTTGTCCAAATCGGTCATCATCATCATCGCATCAAAAGGTAACTTGTTCTCGCCATGATACTGGAAAATGCTAACTTGACGTCAAACAATAATCACTCACTCACTCAATTAGCATCAATCGTCCCATATATTGTAGAAAGCTAGTAATATTTACCCCCCCCCCCCATATATAAAAAAAGTAATCTTATAAATCCCTAATAGTCATGTGGTTAATATCGACATGAGTAGACCCTGTATATAATCTGTGGATAATAAGAGTATATATAGGGTTGACACATGTAAGTCGTGTTAAAGGCATACAGGCTGCCATAACTGAATTTTGTTTTACATAAAGTTGCCAATATTCGATGTTTTATATTAATTGCAGTTGAAATTTTTCATAATATCATACGTAAATAGCCTAGAACGAAGGAAATACGTCGCTGTTTTATTTTCTTAAATTCAGTAATGAATCCAATGTTTACCCGCGTAATATTCATACGACCTGACCGTGAACTCATTTGGGAATAGTATCTATTTTTTCGGCCAAATCATATTTTAACAGTAGAATTGCATCGTAGTTTTTTATATATATTTTTTCAGGAGAAAACGATAGGTGATATCTCTTTCAAATGAGAGACTAAAATAATGAACTTCATGTCTGTTTTTTTCTAAAAACATATAATCAAGACAACTCAAGTGTTGTCAATAACATGCAATACAATTTGTTTACAATTTTCCTTTTATCGGGTCCCTTTGCAGAGATTGGGTTTGTTTTCATTGATATCATCACGTATTTCCGATTTTAAGTGTCATTCAAAGTGCCCACTTCAAAGCCAAATATTCCAGTTGGTGTGGTGGATAGTGTTTCTCGGACTTCGTCAATTATCTGCTGGCATAACTGATGACCTATTTAAATCCATCTTGCTCTTGGTGGAGAACGGCTCCAAATGCAGTTCCTGAAGCATCAGTGTGAATCTCGAAGGGAATTTCGAAGTTTGCATATCCGAGCTGATATTAATTGTTGCTTCAGTGTTGCAAATGCTGTATCCTGTTTATATCCCCATTGTATTGGTTTTTCTTTATGTTTCTTGGATTTCTTTCAAGTCGGGTTCGGTATCAAATCAGTGAGAGGTTTGCTGATATGGCTGAACTGCCTGATAAATCGTCGGTAGTAACCAACAAATCCAAGGAAACGTTGTTAGGCTTTGGCCAATCTACCACTTTCTCCGTTTTGGCTGGATCAACCTCGACACCAGCTTCAGATACAACATGGCTGACATACTTCACCTTCCGTGTAAAGAATGAACACTTGTCGGGCGCGAGCTTCATGTTGTACTGCCTGATCTTGTCGAATACTAGGCGGGGATTAGCCTGATGTTCCTCATAAGTTTTACCAAATATGATGACGTCGTCGATAAAAATGCAACATATCTTTATATGGAGGTCATATAAGCATTCTTCCATCATCCTTTGATAGGTACTTGGAGAATTTGTCAGGCCAAAGGGCATTCTGTTGAATTCATAAAATCCCAGTAAATACAGTTCTCTCTTTATGTTGTTCTAGGATCTCAACCTGATGATAAGCGCTCTTCATATCAACTGTGGTAAAGTAAGTGTTTCCGCCAAGGGAATCCAAAAGCTCTACAATTCTAGGCAGTGCATAGCTATACTTTTTGGTGTTGTTATTCAATTGCCTGTAATCCACACACATTCTCAACTTTCCATTCTTCTTCTTTACCAAGACAACATTGGATGCCCAAGGGCTATGTGATAGTCTGATGGTACCGGCTGTCAAAAGTTGTCGAATGTTCTCCTTTACATCATCGAGCATGACTGGTGGTATTTGCCTGTAACATTGTTTGAATGATCTATCATCATGTAGGTCGATCCTATGTTTAACATGGTGTTGTCGATATTGATGTCATCTTTAGCAAATATATCTTCAAAGGACTGTATAAGATTAATTCCAGTCTGTAATTGATCATCAGTTAAATCACTCTTTGAAATATCTAGTTGGCCTAGAATAGATGTTGTTGATGATGACTCAGTAGACTGATGGTATATATTCACTGGTTGGACTTCACAAAATACTGCTGAAGGTGGTATGGTGATAGGCTTTGTGGTAACGTTGGCAACTTGTACATTTATAATACCATTGTTGTTGTATTGGTACTGTATTAGTCAATGTTCTATTTCTAAATCTCTCAGTTTGGTTGAAGGACAGAAGAGTGTATCATAGCTGTAGTTGTACTATATGGTATTTCCTTACCAGTACATGTAAATCCAAGTATCTGAATTGTTGAATTAGGTATGATGGTGACTGGTTTCTTCACTGCATTTTTAACTATGACAAGTGTGTTGTTATGGCGTGCAAGTTCTTTCTCTCTGAATGTGATGGATCTAAAAGTTAAATACCATGGTGCTGTTAAATTGCACGAATGTAGAAATCTGGTACCATGTTGTTCTTTGTAAAAGTCCATTATTGGCTGTAGAATGTTTGTTCCAATAAGTAATGGTACTTTGGTGTTGCAATTGCTGTCTGGGATGACAAGCAATACGCATTGGTGAATATCCCTGTTATTTGTTAATTGGAAATGTGTTTCTTATAAGACAGTTGTTGTCCTCCAGCACATTCTATATCAAGAAGAGTGTTGATGTTCTGCAGTGGTATTTCTGATAGATGCTGGTTGTAATATGTTTCGCTGATGGTTGAAACTGTTGACCCTGTGTCTAGAAGGGTATTGACTGCTTTGTCATATATTACAACGACACATTCCGTTGGTTTTCCAAATAATCTGGGTGACATACGTCTATTATCATAAGTAGTATTAGGACCTGGTACTGCCTGACATAAGCCTAGTGACGGTCCTGCTTCACCGACTTCTTCCCGTTTAAAGGCTTCTTTGTTTCGTCTAATATTGCTCTACATCCTTTCTTTATGTGTCCTAACTGTCCACATCTGTAAAATGTGGTCTCTCTAGTGTTCTCTGTCTGGTGTAGTTTGTTGTCTAGGCTTGTCTTGCCATCTTGGTTTATATGTGTCGGTATTCGGTTTCTTTCTGTATGAGTTTACATTCTGTCTATAGTATCTACCTCTTTCTGCATCCCATTTATCCATCCATCTTGTTGATAACTGTTGTATAAGTCCCTTGACTTCCTCCATGTCTAATTTATGACCACTTGCTGCTGCTACTGCTTCTTTAGCTGTGTGTGTCTTGTGGAATGAATGTCGTAGCTCATGGTCTTTCTCTATTTGCCGTAATGCAATTCTAAGCGCATTAAAGTCCTGTATGGCATCAAATGTATGGGCTGATAATCCTTTCAGTGATGTTCTAAGTCATCTACAGAGCAATGAATGGAGCATTTCATTAACCTCTTTCTTATCAATTAGTCCTCTGATTACTGCCTTTCCAATCAAGTCTTCTAATCTACAACTCCAGCTGGTTACATTTTCATCCTCTCTTTGTCGGACGTAAAAAAATGACCCAATAAATCCACTCTCTTTTCAACATCACCATATATACTGTCTAATTTGCTGAGTATCGCTGGTATGCTAGCCTTAGGTTCCAAGTGCCTAGCTACTTTACCAGCTTCTCCTTTCAGGGATATTCTTACTGCATAATCGATGTTATCTGGTTCATAAAATTTGTTTTACATTAAACTGTGGACTTCATATCTCCATAAGTCATCTGTTGCTTCCGCAGAATAAAGATATCTTTGGTGGTTCTCTCCTTCTCAATAGGTTGTAATCTTTCATTTCCTCTTTAACTTGTTGCAAGCATTCAAAGTCTTCTCGTGATATTTTCTCTTCTCCTGATTCCGACATGACGTGTCTGAGAGTTTGAATATATCTAGACTGAACAATTTAAGAAATGTATTCAAAATTTGGAATCGTAGAAATTTAAACAAATGTGAAATTAAAGAAATGTAACACCTAAAAGGAAAACAAATTCTGAAATGTAATTAAATAAATCTGAATATTTATATATAAGGTATATTTTAGGGAAATAACTCTACAATAAATGAAAAGAAATTTCTTCAAGATAAGAGAAATAAATTTAGTACTATTAAGCTATATGTAAATGTAAACTAAATAAATATCTGAAATTGCAAAAACATGTCGAACTATTAGCGACATCACGTGACCTTTGTGACGTGACTTCCGGTCAACTATACACTAAAATTTTAACCTTGAGAGCTACGGGAGGTGCTAGAAAATTGACAATTTCTTGTAAAATACACCATTTAAGATTACTTTGCATCTTTCTCGATAATCAGTAATAGTTACCTGATCGATAAATAATAATCTTTTCAGTTTAAATCGATGGGAAATTACGTCCCTGGACTTTCGTAAAATCAATATTTTTTCCTCGATTTTACCGTTATTTGTATGTAAAATGCCTCGACCCCTAGGTACTTTAATTGAAAATTCCACGATTCCTGGTAAATAATTGATAGTTAGTTTTGCATCTTCCTGCAAGTAGTTGACATGTGGAAAGCTGGAATTGTTACGTTTATATCAGTTTAATTTTACATCCTGTCTCGTCCCTAGACGTTTGAAAATCATAAATTTTTTGGCAACAACGTACAAACTTAACAAAGAATGCACGGTGATTGAACTTTAAATCGCTATTAAAAAAAAATCTGCTCAATATTTAAAAATTATGCTGATATCCACATAATCTTGAAATGTTTATCGATAAGAAAATGTTATTTGTATCAGTTTAATTTAATGAGAAAATACTTCCAAATTATTTTTTAAAAAGTGCAAAAAACTCGATAAATCATGTACAATCCCTAGTAATTTACGGTAATTTGTAAATTCAGTCGTTCGAAATGTGTCAAATTTGATCAATAAAATTAATATAAAAAAATATGCTGATATCCTGTAGAAGCTGAATAATGATTCTTTCCGAAAATCGAGTTCCTAACAGATTAATTTGTGTTCTTATTACTTCCAATTTTATTTGAAAATGACAAAATTTTTAAGATCGAACAAGAAAAATCCAACATGGCGGCGCTCACCGGAAATAGTGTTCATGATTTAGTACACGGATTTGACAGATTGTATCATCTATTTCACTCATTTATTCATGATTCTTTAAAAAATATTCCACCTGATTAAAAATATTTCATGTCAAGAGTGTGCATTTTCCTCTTTTAATAGCCACTTTGTGGACACGCCAATGATAACGTTTGTTTGTAATTTTTAACACTTGGCTTGATTCTGTCCTTGAAATTTTTCTGGATTACAGATATTTTTTTCTTGCAATTATGTGAATTCTTTCGAGAAGTCAAGGTCCACACAGGGGAGTACAATACACCCTAATTAATTATACACAAAGCCATAAAAATGGCAGAACCCTCAGTGCTTTTATTTCCTGTATTATTGTACAGGTAAATAATTGCACACACTTTTTTTTTTAAATAATATAATTCGACCGGTGTGTAGAAATACCGCAAAGGACCTCCTGAGTGCACTAAGAACAATAAAAGTGCACTAAGGACATAATAGAGAAGTCCTATGTGCACAAAGAAGGTTGCAAATGAATTGTCAGTTTAAAAAAAATCTCATATGGTCAATTTTTATAATAAAAAGTTTAAAATTAACGGCGATATTTGCATTTTTGTCGGCAAGTGAAAAAATACTAAAAATTTCAAACAAGATGTGGCGTCCCTGGGGTTCACAGTGCGTTAAAATGACACAGAAGCAGGTGAACTTGTACAATATCAAGGGGAGTCATCAATAACATAATCTCGTTGCACAGAGGAGTTCGAATTAAATGCTGTAATACCAGACCCAGATGTAATTGGTCAGTGGTGCGTAATTCATTATGATAAATCCGTCTATCCTGGAATTATCATTGGTCATTGATGTGTCTTTGTCTCGTTAGAATTTTCAGTTAACCTTATGATGAATTGCCATTGTGCTGTGACCATGGATTGATTACTAATTTTTTGTTGGGGCCATTCAAAGCTCGCTGATGGGTGTGGGTTCCACATGTTGAAGACCTCCTAGTGGCATCTGAATGAATATTTCTATAGTTTCTTTTGTTGGTATATTTCCCCATATTTGTGCAAGGAGAAAGAAACTGACTCTCATGATGTAATTGTCAGCTTTATCATATACCGATACATTCGAGTGTACCCAGTCAGTTTGCAGTGAGCAGAGTGAAAAAAATACCGTACATGATCACATGTAGGCCACTCAGGCAGTGAGGCTCATATAGCACAAAACAAGATCGTTATTAATGGAAAATAATCCAGTCAAAACAGACAAACACACACACATATCCTGGAAATCAATTTAAAGATTGTTTTACAATAGAAATAACGTACACTTCTTTACGTCACATCATGATCTTTTCCCGTCACATGGCTATATTTACCGTCACAAGCATAAATTTACGGGTGGTTTTGCAAACACTTCTGTACAGTTAAATGGGTTTTGTGTGAACGGTATCCTTACCTGGAATTTTAACTGTACAGAAGTGTTTGCAAAACTGACGGGTTTCCACGCAATGAATGTATGCTAATAATGAAGTCTGATATGTGGGCCTTTCGGTGAACTACTTGGTTTTGTTAGTTTTCCTTTTTTTAAATTGTACAACTGCATAAACCTACCACGAGGCGATGTTCAAGTATCCGTGCTGTGACGTAGCAAACCACCCGTGACACTTAATTGTTTTCTTAATGCTTAGGATTTCTTTATTTTCATGCAAAACAAGCTCGGAACGAGATCTATAAGAAAACAAAATCTGAAAGAAAAGCACTCTTCTTCCGCATTCTTCTTTTTATAGATTGGTCTCATCCCCGTTTTTTTACACATTTTAAACTTCAACGTTTATTAATATACCAAATATCAGTTGGTAAGATTTATTAGAACATTGTTTCGTTTTTTGTCGAAAATATATACCTTAAACGAATACAGAGTCAATACAACGTTCAAAATAAATGCTGAAAACTTAATTTGAATTTTACGAAATAAGATGTTGTTCTCTTATTTGTCTCGTTTCCGAAATTACACAGAAAAAACACAAATTACAGGCATAAAATATTCTAGACATTTTACAAATAAAACAAGTTTGGAACGAGATATATGAGGAACAAAATCTGAAAGTTAAACATTCTTCTTCCGTATTCGCAATTTCTAAATATAGATTTTCTGACCCCTGAAATTACAATACGAGACTGGTCTCATCCCTGATGGTTTTTTTTCATCTTGTTTGAAATTTCTAGTTTTTTTTTTACTTAGTGAACGTATATTATAAATGTGCAATATCGATATGAATGACAAATAAAACGATTTAGCGTTTACACCGTGTCCAATGCCACATTCGGGGACGGAGATGAACATAGTCGGGGACAGAGATCCGAAGCGACGAGAACGAGGTTAGTTGGTATAATTTTGCAAATTTCTCGAGTTCTGTAATTAGGTAAGTGTAAAAATATATCCAGGGGAACACTGTGATCATCCACGCAGATATTGAACCCAGTTTGCATGCGCAAGTTGTCCTGGAAATAGTCAAACACTCAAACACAATGTGGGGACGGTCCTCAAAATCGGAATTCACCGGTATTTTCTGTACGATTACGCCTTACATGCAGCACTACACAGTGATCACTGTTGTCATATAGTGTGTCCAAAACGAGGGCAATAATGATTTATAGTTATTACGGCAGCATAATGTGTCAATAATCGTTTTCGGCACAAAATTACGATGTGTCGTATGGGGACAGAGAAGTCCCTGTAGCCAGTAAGGGGGGACAGAGATCAACTTTGCAAAACCGGTAAAATTATTACAGCTGTTCTACCATTTTAACGTTCACAATGGTTTACATTTCGTATTTAAACAACATCCTGTTATGTTTATTCCCTTTCCAACACGATAAGACACACTGAAATTGTGTGTTAATTGTTTTATTTACAACAATTTTTAGTTAGTGGACATATTTATTCGTCACCTGTGATTTTTTCCTGTATATACTGAAGGGAAAAAGAAGCGCAGGGTCAACATTTAGGTGATTTAATATTATTTATTCGAATGTTTTTTTCAATATTAATTTTTAATCAACAAGTTTTTAAAATTTCATTAGATTTTGATAAATAATTCATGAGTATTTGAAACCAATTTAACAGTTCCCCCAAATATGTTAAAGTGAAATTGATTAACTCGTCAATATCTCTCCTGTGCATGGAGTTCATCAGAGCATTTATCCTTCTCATGGGGATATTATCCCACTCTTTCAACAAGACAGCCCTTAATTGGTCGCGAGTATCGGGGGCATTCCGACGCCCCCTTACTCTCCTGTCCAGTTCGTTCCACAGATGTTCGATTGAGGACAAATCTGGACTGTACGGATGCCAATCGAATAGGTTAATGTTATGATTGGCGAGAAAATCTTGACAAACTCTGGCTACATGGGGCCGGGCGTTATCCTGCTGGTAAATTAGGTGATGCTGTTGCACAAATGGAACTGCAACCGGCCGGAGGATTTCATCCCTATATCTTACGTCTGTTAAATTACAGGCTATCACAATCAACGGCGACTTTAAAAAGTGAACCGCGACTCATCTGTGAAAAAGACCCGTCTCCATTGCCTCATTGGAAATTGTCTGGGACCATGTGCCGTCAACCAAGCTATACGACGCGCGCGACGTGCAC
The DNA here is from genome assembly GCA_002080005.1 of Gigantidas platifrons. Taxonomy (NCBI): domain Eukaryota; kingdom Metazoa; phylum Mollusca; class Bivalvia; order Mytilida; family Modiolidae; genus Gigantidas; species Gigantidas platifrons. The sequence goes on from MJUT01059085.1 coordinate 19,452, forward strand.
GAGTGAGATGAAAACCAATGTAAGGTCGACGAGCTCGCAGACCAAGCTCGCGCAATCGGTTTCTCACAGTTTTTGGGTGAATGTGGCGATTATGATTGCCTACCGTAGTTAAAGCAGTTTCAGTGGCAGTAACGTGGCGATTTCTCTGTGTCACATGACACCTTTCTCGGTTGAGTAACTTTAGACACCGATTTTAGTGCACACTAACCAAGCCACTCGTCTGTCCAGTTTTCGTAATTTTACGTCACGCAGTTAAAAAATAGGAGCATATTATGTTACCCTGCGTTTCTTTTTCCCTTCAGTAATATGAAACCACAATTTAAACAAAAGATGTTAAGTCATTTCTTATCCAATTTCAATAAAATTTTTACCAATATTATTTAGTTTTATTGTTTATTTGGACATAATCTGCAATTTTAAAGAATCAGCAAGGTAAATTTTAACGTAATAGTTAATACTTAGGAATATGGAATTGTGACACAAAAAATTAAAGTTTGTGATTAAACCATTGATCATTTTAAAACTGCACCTAAAATATGTCCAAATAAACAGTAAAACTGTACATGTAAAATATTCTGTGTTTAATGGTGAAAATTTCGTTTGAAATTGTATAAGAAATGAGTTAAAAAAAATTTAACGTGGTTTTAAGTGACGAATAATGATGTTCACTAACTGCATTTCATAGTCAACATCATCATTTTGGTTTTATATCTGGGATCATGTTATCATCCAAGTACATTATCTTTTGGATTTGTAAAATTGCAAATTGTAATGTTATTAAAATACTTAAATACAATGTATTATGGAAGTCTTCATTGGAAATCTTTGTAACTCTAACAGCCAAGGGCAGTAAGAACTACTGATATACATGTACACAAGGAACTTTCTTTAATAGTAAACTTTTGAATTTCATACAAAAATCTTAATATTATCCAGTGACAGGATTGAATCGAAGTTACAGCTATTTTATGGTCACCTTGTACCTGATATCAGTTGATCAATATCTTTTAAATATTTTAAGGCTATTGGCTAAACTGCATCTGTTTATCGTCCCCCTCGCTTTTGGGGTATTGTCCTTAAGAGGTGTTCCTGTCCGTTTTTTAGTATTCGGATGAATTGCAGCTCGTATGCGCTTTGGCTTATGAGGCCACAGGCTGGGTCTTTTTCGGGTCATTGCATCATCTGGAAAAAAGAGAGAGAATTTAATTTAAAATGATATGTTAAAATTGTTTTATTTGTTGTGACAAAATATCATATTCCTGACTGAGCAGCTTTTTGTGACAGCAGTTGTACTCTCTCTCTCTAGGACGTCATTTGAGGGTGGAGTTGAGTCACGGGGTTAGTTCAGTCACTGGCTATTACTTGCGTTTGAAGTCAGGTATGCAACAGTGTGCAGTCTCTAATTTAGTTTTTCAAAAGGATCTAGTTTCATACGCGACTTTAATAAACATCGATATTGCGGACTTCATATTTGACGTCAAATGTAAGTATGAGCCAGTGTCTTATCTTACTCCATGGAAAAACGAACCCAACTCCACCCTATTAAAACGATCTAAATGGAAGAGAACATGATATCTTTACGGTGAAATAAGTTGTTGTCGTAAATGAAACAACACAAAAGTTCAGTGTGTACTGGGACTAATAAACAAATTATTATATTAGTCCCAGGTGTGTCTTATCGTGTTGGAAAGGGAATACACATAAGAGGATGTAGTTTTAATGCTAAATGATGAAAATTTTACTGACATTACACAGGTAATATTCATACAATCTTATGTTACTTTTTCCTTATTTTAGCTTGTTCGTGTCAATATTCATACAATCTTATGTTAACGCATGTTAACAAAAGATTGTATGAATATTGACACGAACAAGTTAAAATAAGATAAGATTGTATGAATATTGACACGAACAAGTTAAAATAAGGAAAATGAGATAAAATAATAAAGAAATAAAGAAATTTTATTGAAAATAAATTTGTAAACAGAAAGTTAGAAAAAAAATGGGGTGGTAAGTCCGTGCTATGAGCACCTGTGTGAAATTGGATATGAAATTACGTCACATTTTTTTTAAATTGTGGTTTCATATGAAATATATAGGAACAAATCACAGGTGACAAATAATTATGTCTACTACCTGAAAATTGTTGTAAATAAAACAATTAACACACAATTTTAGTGTGTCTTATCGTGTTGGAAAGGGAATACACATAACAGGATGTAGTTTAAATACTAAATGTAAACTATTGTGAACGTTAAAAGGGTAGAACAGCTGCAATAAATTTACCATTTTTTGCAAATTTGATCTCTGTCAACAGTGACCACTGTGTAATGCTGCATGTAAGGCGTAATCGTACAGAAAACACCGGTGAATTCCGATTTTGAGGACCGTCCCCACATTGTGTTTGAGTGTTTGACTATTTCCAGGACAACTTGCGCATGCAAAATGGGCTCAATATCTTCCTGAATGATCACAGTGTTCCGCTGGATATATTTTTACACTTACTTAATTACTGAACTCAAGAAATTTGCAAAATTATACCAACTAACCTCGTTCTCGTCGCTTCGGATCTCTGTCCCCGGACTATGTTCATCTCCGTCCCCGAATGTGGCATTGGACACGGTGGTTTAAATAATATCTAAAACTTTTACTCAAAAATCCTTGCAAAAACACACGATCTTTTTAACTTTACCGGCGAAATATTTTTTTTCACATTTGTGTTTATTATAATTCATCGTAAAAAAACAATATCTTTTAAAGAACAACATCAAAAACCATGTGTCCAAGCTCATACACAATTGTTTATCATATATAATTAGCTCACATCTAATTGTCATTGTTTACCTGTTCGACGTTGATTGATAATCAACATGTATTAATCACCACGTGATTATCTTTGTAGTAGGCGCGTGCCGACAAAAATGCAAATATCGTCGTTAATTTTAAACTTTTTATTATAAAAATTGACAATATGAGATTTTTTTAAACTGACAATTCATTTGCAACCTTTTTTGTGCACATAGGACGTCTCTATTATGTCCTTAGTGCAACTTTATTGTTCTTAGTGCACTAAGGAGGTCCTTTGCGGTATTTCTACGGACCCTAATTCAGTCGGGAAGCCAGTGACGCAGGAGAGTTCCATCTAAAAACAAAGTCACGTGACTTCGCGTCATTTTTGATGAAAAATGACGTTCAACCCTTCGGTTAAAGTACGTCGGTTTACAATAAATACGTACGTTTGAAATCAATTAAAATATACGGAATATGTCTATGGATAAATAGAAATTTATTGCATCACTTCAGTTTTTATTTATATAGTGCACAAACATCGAATTTTGCTACTTGAAGTGGACTTATTTTCAAAACAAATGTCGAGGTGGTTCTATTTAAGTCAGAAAATTAATTAAAACAATATGATGGCTTTCTGTAACATCCATTGTCTGAGGAAATCATCTAGGATCATTGTCATACCGACAACTAGTGCCAATGTATTGTGGGATGCAATTGTGTCACTTAGTCCTACACCCACCTTGATCGATCGACCATTTGCCAAACATCGAAATTCATTGTCTTTCGGAACACATTGGTGGTGTTTCTTAACATCAACAATAAACGACACACAAGCGTACATCCGAAAGAGGATAAATCATTTGGGAAA
>MJUT01059086.1:3440-17100 GCA_002080005.1 Gigantidas platifrons
ATTTTAAACATGAATACAAAAGATTATTAACATATAAACACAAACAAATTAACAAAAAAGAATTTGAAAAAAAAACAGTTAATGTCAAATCCACAAATATATCCACGTCGGACAACAGACAGCCGGTCGGCAACATCAATGACTCCACCAGTACTATGCACACATCACACGTCAAACTTCAAACTATAATACATGACCTTGAATAAAATAAGGAGTACTAAATATCTTAAAATGACTAGCATAATTGCATATTAACTAAACAAATTCACATAATGCATCATCATAACTATAATGTATAATAACTACACATTAATATTTCAAATTATCTATACAATCTATAATTGGGTAATGTGCGTCAGGTCGATATAATTGTTTATAATGTATCGTACAATATACGGTATACTTACACGCCTGATTTCACTTATTCATAAACATTGTAATATTCAAATAAGTGTATCGGATATTTCAAATGTTTTGTTTATAACGTTGATTAATTATCGTCTGCTATGCATGGAGTGTGTAGTAATATTTAGGATACAATAATTACATATATATCGTTGTCGTTCACCGTGTGAAAATCAATAATTAAAATATACTGTTGACGGTTTTATTGTGCGACAATAATATACATTTATGTACGACTGCTTACACACGTGCATTTATCTAATAAAATATTCGCTACATGGTGCGATGATTTCTACATCAAATGTCCTGTTTAAAATGTCTATACGAAAACCACTAAATGTGTGTGGTGTAAAATTTTACATTATATACCGAACTAATGTTATAATTTACAAACATTTTCTCAAAATTGTATAAATAAAATACCCCCTATACAGAATATGCACGTCAAAATTTAACCATAAAATAACTAATAAGTTTTACTTACCTTGAACAAGACAAGACAACGACCATACACACTCCACAGTAACTTTACAACGTGTGGTGAAGAAATCCCAAAAACGACAACTTAAATACCCCTAACATACACAAGAAGTCCGTGCAACATGATATGTACTTTTAGGAGTTATGAAACCAATAAAAGTACAACTAGCCTTTTTGATCTATTGTATTAATGTTTACTACGATTCCGAACCGAGTATGGGAAAAATCAATACTTAAGTCCTCTAAACTCCAAAGGACTTATGCAAGACGGAAATAAACTAATTACAAGTGGATAAAATAGTAAAAGCTAACCACCAAAACACAACGCGAATACCTTCAAAATCTTAAGATCGTAACAAACCTCCCCGTTCTAAGAAAGTAATATACTTTCTCAAACACGATGTAAAACATAATATTTTAGACCATCTAAATAGAATACATGAAACCCTTAAATGAAGCAGCATACCCTCGCGTCCTCAATTTCACAAGAATGGTGAAATAAACCCATATGGTCGCAATCATATAATTCACAACCAACTATGTGAATTAAATAAGAAATCACGTATTCCGTATGTCAACAATACAGTCGTCCTACTGTATCAAAATTGGCCGCCAAAATTGTACCGTCCTGTACAACTACCCGCAACACGCCACATGCACCACTTTCCCTACAAAAATCTTATCTAGTAATAAACGACTCTTAACAGATGCCGACATGATCATGACAGATTCCCGCAACATTCAAAAGGTCCTCGTTATCACACCGCAGCGACCAATTTCACGTCACTGACATTATCCGACTAGAAGACGGGCAAGGATCATTAACAGTTCGCGTCGAAGACGGCCTACTACCCAGCGTGCTCGCATCACATAGCATCCTGCTCACAATATCACAATCAGACCAAGCTAAAAGTCCAATCTAAACTCCATACAAAAAAATACATAAACATGCACCCAGTCTATTACCACTAGATTTTCGTTCCATAATCTATTATACCTTGAGTTTTACGGTTACCCTTTATCAAATATATATTTTTCAAATTGTTGTAATGCCCAAGCGATACCAAGACATTCTTTTTCAATCACTGAATAATTTTTTTCAGTCTTAGATAGTTTACGACTAGCATACATTACTGGTAATCGTACACCATCCTCATCTTGTAACAGTACCGCACCTAAACCAACGTCAGATGCGTCAGTCTGTACCAGGAAACTCGAATCGAAGTTGGGTAATTTCAGTAATGGGCTACTAACCAATGCTGACTTTAACTTAGTAAAAGCCTGTTGTTCATTTGATCCCCATTTTACATGATTGGGTAACCCTTTCTTGGTTAAATCAGTTAAAGGACGTGCTATGGTAGCAAAGTCGGGAACAAATTTACGGTAGAAATTAGCCAAACCCAGCAAACTTCTTACTTGCTTCTTAATCTCTAGTCGTGGTGCTTCTCGTATAGCATCCACTTTATCTGGGCCAGGTAATAAACGACCTTGACCAATAGTATGACCCAAACAATCAAGTTGATGGTAACCAATAAAACACTTGTATGGTTTAGCTATCAAAATAGCCTCAGCTAATCTACGTAGAACATTCTCTAGAAATATTAGATGATGTGAAAAGGTATCTGTATAGATAGTTATGTCATCGACAAATTTTTTAACACTTTTCGCATTAAACGCGAGAAGCTCGCACCACTGTTAATTGTCCCAAATGGCATCACAGAAAACTGAAATAAACCTTTAGGTGATTGAAAAGCAGTAAGTGGTTTTGCTGATGACGTCAGAAGAATTTGCCAATAGCCTTTGGTTAAATAAATTTTTGAGCAAAACTTAAAATTGGAGATTTTGGCAAATGTATCCTCAATGTTGGGCATCGGTTCAGCATCAAAGACTGTAATCCTATTCAGTGCTCTAAAATCTATACAAAATCGATTTGTATTATCCTTTTTTTTACTATCACGAATGGGGATGAATAAGGATTACTGGATTCCTCAATCACATTGAGCTTTAACATTTTATCAATCTCCTTTTCCACCTCACCCACCATTGCATATGGAATAGGATATGGTTTCTGCTTAACTGGGTCTTTACTCGTAAGTTTGATATCATGTTCAAGAACATTTGTATGCCCAAGAACATCTGTCATAACATCAGTATATTTCCAAAGTAAACTTCGAACTTGTTGTACCTGACCATGTTCCAACTCTGGGTTGATGTGTACATGTTCATATGTTTCAGAACTGTTACATGTAGGTGGCACTATTAACTCACCATAACCGTCATCCTCCTCACTAATTAAACTCTCATCAATTACAGACACGGATGCACACGTACCTACTGTGTTTATATCAACTATGTCTAAATCAGTGTTGTCACTTAATTGTCCAATGACACCGACTGAACCACGATCTCTCTCCACATACAGTTTCAACATGCTTACATGGAACAATTTAGGTTTACCCTTCACACTAATCCTATAATCTAAATCACCAACGAGTTCTACTATATTATATGGACCCTTCCAATGCATCAACAATTTATTGGCCTTTTTGGGTAATAGGACTAAGACTTTTTGACCTGGTTTTAACTTCCGTTTACCGGACCTTCTACTATAAACCCTAGTTTGCTTACGTGAAGCGTGTTCTAAATTTTCCCTAACCAGTTCACATGTAGACTCTAACCTATCCCTTAAATTAATAACATATTCATAAGTAGACCTTAACTCAGGGTCAGATATTTCCTTGGACCATAATTCCTTTAATATAGTCATTGGACCCCTTACTGACCAACCATATACCAATTCGAATGGCGAAAAACGAGAACTTTCCTGTGGTACCTCCCTATTAGCAAACAATGCAGGGCCTAGATACCTGTCCCAATCTTTTGGACGTTCTGCACATAACCGTTTTAATACAAGTTTCAAAGTTCCGTTGAACCTTTCAACCAAACCGTTACACATGGGATGGTATGGGGTTGTCGTTAACTGTCATAACGAAATCAACCGACTCATTTCAGTGAAATGGGCCCATCGGTCTGTCAAAATCTCCCGTGGAAATGCCACTCGACAAAACACCTCAATAAGGGCTTCAGCTACCCTTTCAGTTTCAATAGACGGCAACGCTACCGCCTCAGGATCCCTAGTTGCATAGTGAACTAAGGTTGAAACATACCTATTAAACTTTGTCTGTAATAGGGACTAAAGGACCCACTATGTCAACCGCCACCCTGCGGAAAGGAATGTCAACTATAGGAATCTTGCCTAACGGAGCCCAGATATGCCTACCCTTCGGCACGGTCCTCTGGCATATATCACAAGACCTACAACACCTTTTTACGTCTGACGTAGTTCCCGGCTAAAATAATTCTGTCATAACTCTACTGACCGTACGTTTAGTTGATAAATGTCCTGCCATTAATGACTCATGAGCAACTCTCATAACATCCCTCCTATACTTTTCCGGAACAACTAACTGCCGAAAATGTTACCTTTTTCTATCTTCGGGTATTGCAACTCTCTAAATATTAAACTCTTCTTTTCGAAAAACTTGACTGTACCTCTATCAGCCTTTTCATACACTGTCCCTGCACTCACTTTCTCCCGTATTTTTATTAAAGTAGTATCCGACTGTTGCTCCTTTTTAATATCATCGACATTAATATCGGCGATACCTTTTGACACAATTAATTTTGGATACGGTTTACTTAACTGTCTAGCTTGTTGCCTAGTTACAACATTAATCATGTAATCAGGATCTGGGTTATTGGGCTCTCTAGCTCCATCAATGTTCCCCACTATAACATCATATACAGGGTTATCCATACACCAAGCCTTTACTGTACCACTATAATAAGGGGTAGCAATAGCCACACTTGCTACAGACACTCTTACTTTAGATCCGTCAGCCATCTCACAATCCTGATATTCGTCAGAAATATGTTCACTATCAACTAAACTCTTTCTAACTACAGCACCACTACAACCAGTATCCCTTAACACAGACACTTCCCCATCACCCAACATTCCCTTAACTACAGGCATAACAGCATGTACCAATGGAATAAATACGAATCTATATCGTCGGTTTTTTCCTCATAGAGAGGTAATTTGGGTCCCTCGACCTTTTCTTGAAAATTAACATTACTATCCCCGCTTTTTTTTTAGCATCCAACATTTCTAACTGATGTTTGTGGTCAATTTGCTTTAAATGTAACTCATGTTCCATTCTCAATCTTTCTTTCTCTATTTGATCTTTCTCTACATCACGCTGTAATAATCGCTGCTCTCGTAGCCTATCTTGTTCATTCTTTACAAAATCCTGCAGTTCTTTACCTTTATAGCCTAAGCGTTCCCCATACTCAGTCAAATCCTTAAGAACTTCCATAACTTAAAAAAATATAAAATGTCTAGGAATCAGGATAATATGTCAGAGTGTGGAGTGACATGTCTACAAAGGTAGCAGTAGTAAACGTTAAGACTTGTTGTCTAGGCATCAGGATAATCTGTCAGAGTGTGGAGTGACATGTCTACACGGGTAGCAGTAGTAAGCGTTAAGACTTGTTGTCTAGGAATCAGGATAATCTGTCAGAGTGTGGAGTGACATGCTTAAAAGGGTATAACAGTAAGAGTTAAGACTTGCTGTCTAAGAATCAGGATACTCTGTCAGAGTGTGGAGTAACATGCTTGCAAGGGTGGCAGGTGACCGCTTGTACAATAAATATATTTTACAAAATAAAAACAAACAAATGCAAAGGTAGTATTACAGGGAGAGGAAAACAGGAGAAAATATCACTGATAATGTTCGGTGTTGTACTGTTTGTTTTTCTGATTTCAGTTGTACTTGAAGTGTGCGCATATTTGATATTGCTTATCAAATACATTGCAGGATTTGAAACACGACTTATCTCATCAGAACAATACAGTACAGTTTATTCCGTCGATGAGAATAATTCAGAATTTTAAGAAGGAAATGGCATTATATCTAACACACTATACATACGTCTTTATACATATGAAGTTTCCAGATCCTCATGATAGAGTAGACTTCTATCTCTTCTTTCTAGAAGCTATGAACTTATTTACGATCATAGGTTGCACGTCAAACTTCATTATATATATACCAATGAGCGGTAAGTTGAGACGAGAGCTACGACTAATATTGAAGCTAACATCAACACCTTTTGATGTATATAGTACAGTTGCCCACTATCTCCACCCAAAATAACATCGACAGGGGAAAAACAGGCCAGAGAAGATTTTGAAGACACAAAGGGTACATCAGAATCAGTAAATCGAAGAAGAACAAGCACAGTGTTTTTCCTCCGTTGCGTACAACACCCCCTTTTTTCCCTCTCGAAATTAGCATGTCTGCTGATTGCGCATAACAAACAAATCTACAAAAATTCGGTCACGAGTGAATGACCACATACATGTGATCATAACGAGCAGGAGTCTATTAAGAGTGTTCGTTGGTGACCCATGATGATTGAACAATTTCCTACAACGGCCATTACAATTAATTTTACAACTACTAGTGCAATCAGTGCCTATCACCTCTAACGTTGTGAGTTCGAATCTCGTTCATAGTGAGGAGTACTCGATACAACATTATGTGATCAACTTTGGCTCTCACTTGTGACAGGTCAGTGGCTTTCTCCGGCTACTATAGTGTCCACCATCAAAACTTGCCGCCACGATACAACTGAAATATTGTTGAAAGTGGTGTAAAACACCATAGCCCTACACATAAATATGTACAAGATGATTAATAGTAATAAAGTGCAGCAGTTGACAAAATCTCGTGTGTATGTAAACAATCCGTGTCAATGTTTACAGATATAGTTATATTTAGTATATTCAAATGGAGTGACTTATTGTTGGTTAAAGACATATGAGCAAATTTGCAGCGACATCTCAGCGAGAACAATGATTGATTTTTGGTGTTTAGCGCCACTAAAAGCAATATCATGGTGATCGGATTTAGTGGTGGAAGAAGCCGGAGTATCCAGAGAGAACCACCGATCATGGGCAAGTAACTGGTAAACTCTATCACTTGCGGCTGCGAGTCGACTGCACCATTTTTTTTGTAATTTACAAAGCCGTGCGCGAACCCACGCCGTATTGGTGATAGGCTTGTCTGAGTTTTTAGGTAATCCAACTACCTAACTCATTGAGCCACCCGGGCCCTCTGGCGAGAACAAGTTACTTTCGATGAAATGATAATGATGTTCACGCTGTACTAGACCAACACGTTTAATTGGGTTTTTAAAATTCTAACTCACTGAAACAACAGTCTGTGGGTAGACATGTAACTTATCCTGATTCCGAGCCAACCAGTTTTTGATCTTTCTCCTAAATGTTGCGTGCTTACCAGAGAAGCAACAAATACCAATTTTCACTATATTATAATAACAAAAAACTTCCGCATTCAACATTCAATTAATTTGAGATCTATTAATATTATTATTATCGGTTGGTCACATTTCCACATTTAAATTTGAAATAGTATTTGTTTAAGTATTAAAAATGATTACCAGATGTGATCTCCACCAAATAATATCTAGCCACATATTATCTAATAAATCAAGAGGTCACAGGTGTTTGAAGACAAAATTAATGCCGTTTTTATTTTTGCTTGTCAGTTTTGAAAGCTTGTCTCCTTCCTCACGTTCCCGTCCACTAACAATAATTGGCACCCCCCCCCCCCNACACACACTTTTCGCGCCATTTCCATTAACAATGTTTCCACTACCCACTTTCCGGTCAACTAGCAAAACTTGCCCCTCCCCCCTCTCAATTTAAACTCTCCTAAAAAGATGGCCCACTCTCCGATCACATCCTACTCCTTTGATGTATGCCCCACGATATATATTACGCATAAATAGGTAAGTATCTATATATTTGTTATATCGAGAAATTTTAGGAATATTTAACATTTCATTTTTGATTTTGTAAAAGTTTACATTGTAGCCTAACATCAATCATCTTTGATTTTTTTAGGGGCCCGGGTGGCTCAATGAGTTAGGACGTTGGATCCAGCAACTCATACAAGCCTATCACCAATACGGCGTGGGTTCGCTCCCGGCTTTGTAAATTACAAAAAAAGGGTGCACTCGACTCGCAGCCGCATGTGATAAAGTTTACCAGTTGCTTGCCCATGGTCAGTGGTTCTCTCTGGGTACTCCGGCTTCCTCCACCACTAAAACTGGTCGCCATGATATAGTTGAAATATTGTTTAAAGTGACGTTAAACACCAAAAATCAATCAAATCAATCAATCTTTTATTTTAATTACATAATCGTTTCATTTCAATAATTACTTTGTAGATCAAGAATATTGTTGGTTAATAAAAAGATGTCTGTCTTTGCTATTCAAACTATGTTTATAGAAAAAAAAATTCTAACTGGTATAAGCTCAATACAAGCCAGTTGCTTTTTATCAGATCCATTCTGTGTATATTAATTTTGAAAAAAAAGCTCTGGAAAATGATGGTATTCTCTGGTAATACACAAATACTTTTTGGTTGGTGAGTATATCTATGCACCTGCATTGATAATTTGTCCTACACCAGTAGTGAGCAATGATAATTCGCCCATTCAAAGATTGTAAGTGAATAGTATACATCTTGTATGTATTCACTTGTAAAGAAATCAAATGACATTACAAAGCAAACATTCCCAGATCTAGCATTTATCGACAGTAGTAAAGAGTACCGATCAACTGCACTCGGGGGTCCGTTTCACACTCATTAAAGGGAATCAGTTTCGCTTATTGTTGAAGATCATACTGTGACTGTGAAATGTAGACCAGTAATGAAAATGCTGTTCCTTAAATTGAATTTATGTCAAAGTGCAACTATGAATCGTATATCGTGCCCATTTACTTCATAATCAACGTCGTGGTCATGATCGTACGGTAGTTGGATTTATATTTACCTATGCAATCAATGCCTTTCACCACTAACGTTGTGATTTCAAGTCCCGTTCAGCCGAGGTGTATTCAAAACAACGTGTAATAAAGTTTGTCAGTGAATTGTTGCAGGTGGTTTTCTCCTTGTATTCCGGTTTCCTCCACCAATAAAACTGAACGCCACGATATATATATATATATATATATATATATAACTGACATGTTGTTGAAAGTGACGTTAAGCACATATCTGTTCTTACTGATTAAAGTTTCAGCTACATTTGTATATCGTGTCTATCATATTTATTAGGGGGACACGGAGGCTTGTGAAGAATTGATCGTTGACACCTCCAGCCGTGGGTGAGTTTCCCACACGTTTAAACCGTTCAGGTGGGTATTCGAGTTTGTGTTCACATCAGTACTTTTAAATTTCTGGTCATAAATCAACTAGTAAGAATAGGATTTGTTTTCATGTATTTCACATGATCTCTTTATACTGGTTTATTTAGGGTATTTCCAAATTTAGTTTGTTTCTGCATTTCATTCGTATCATGTAAAGAACATACGTAGTTGTTCACATTACATTAGAACATTTAGTCGGATAATTTGTCTCTAGAATACTACATCGATATGGGTACATATGCTTCCTATGGCATACTTGTTTTATGTATCTGTTTTATACAAACATTTGGTAAGTGGTTATGCTTAATATATAGTTAATGCATACAGTTTGATTTGAACATTATTTTAAGTTTTAATTCTATTGCAGACCAATCGAAACGAAATAAACATGGCCGCCGTGATCGTGCACTGATTACATAGGTATTTATTTATTTAACTACCATACGATCACGGCCACGACGGTCCTTTAGTTGAGTAATACGATGTTACTAACACACACGGATCGACATTTGACTTCGATTTATTTAAAAAGAAAAATGATTTATCCCAGATTGAGATACAGTAAGTCAGCATAATTGTTACACACCTCCGAGTTTCTTCTAAATATGTCATTTAAAACCACAATTAAAAAAAATATTATACGGAGGTTATTTTCTTAAACAAATTACGCTGGGAATTTCCACTCAAAAACGCAAAACGTTTTGAAATTTTTCTTTATAATCTGCGTATAATTTTATGATATAATTTTTTTTTTTAATTCACGATTTAACACAACTTTTAATTTGAACGCGACAAACTACTATACCAGTGTAATAATTTTGAACTTCAACAATTCAAAACTGTGCTTAAAACAAAGAAAGTTGAAAACTAGAAAATAAAAAAAATAAAACAATTTGCGAATATTTCAGTAAAATGGTCAAGAAATAATCTCTTTATAAAGTTTTCAACAAAAATATGGAAAATATCTAGGGACGAACAATTATGTCCACTTAGTGGAGCTATAGACTTAAATATCATCGTTTACTATGATGGTATGACAAACGTATATATTAAAAAAAAAAAACAAACAAACAAACAAACAGTATATATCTGAGAGAGGAGAACATTAGTGTTAATAATAATTATATTATTACAGAACTGTAAATTTCAATAATAAATATATCTTATAATCCATGTTTGTGTGCGAAGTAGTGACTACTGGGCGGATGTATCCATCGGGGAATAATAGTTCACCACCAAAGGTATAGGTACCGACCCAGTGACCGTAGTAGTAGTAACTCAGTAATGGAGCACGGACTCTCGAAAAACAAAAATTGGCGCATCCATATCTCGGACATCTAATCCGTTTATAGCATGTCTTTTGATTTACGACTTCTTATTACCCTCTCGATGATGGGGGAGGGATGTCAGAGAACCTGGCTTTGGCGTATCGTCCCTACACAACTCTCAATACCTTTCAGTCGACAGTCCAAAATCGTTACCCCGTTGTCTTTTAAGATTTTAGATTTCCCATATAATGTGTGTGGGTTTGATCGTAAACAGATTTACACCCATGGCAGGATTGGAGAAGAATTAGCTTTGTAAAATATACGAAAGGGAGATGTTTAGTCAAGGCCACATATAAAACTTTCTTTTCTTAATCAGCGTATATTCCATGGTTAAAAATACGAAAGAATTATATTTGCACTGCCGATTATGATGTCTGCCACCTCAATGCAGAGAAACATTTAACGTTTCATTGCCATAACGTTCTGTTGTTTTTTGTTTGTAGGTTATGAATATTGTAGTAATACCCATTATTGTGATACCGGCTTCTGTTGTGAAAAAAGTGATACTTGGTATTGTCGTCGTGAAGGGCAGAGCTTTTCAGATTGTCTCAGTAAGTAAATGCTTACATAAATTTAGTTGAGTAAGAGATTATGTCGTCGTCCGTTAATATGATATAAAGATCGCTTAGTTGGTTTAGTTAATGGTGTTTAACGCCACTTTTAACAATATTTCAGCTATATTGTAGCGGTCAATTTTATTGGTAGAGGAAACCAGAGTACCCGGAGTAAACCACCGACCTGCCGTAAGTCACTGACACACTTTATCAAATAATGTTGTATCGCCTAAGTGCGTTTCGAGCTCGCCGCGGTAGTGGTGATAGGTACTGATTGCATAGGTAGTTGTAAATCCAACTATCATACGACAACGACGGCCCCTGATGAACCAGAACATTGAAAAATATTTGATTACATGTACATTGTATTTGATTTTGAAGAATTAAAACAAAGGCGACATATATATATATACGTGGGCAGCGATGTACTGTCGTGAATTTTATGTAGATTCAAAGGGAAATATCGGATTAAGGTATAGGCGCTGCAGCACAGAGGGTACCGTCAGCTGAGGGCATCCAGAGATGAAGTTAAATTAATGTACAGTGAAATGCTACTGCATTTGTCAATACAGAACGAAAGTATAAGTATACGGAGTTATATCTTTTAGAAGGGCTCAATTATTATACAGTATAATATACTGGATTTCTTTCTTATCCTTCATTTTAACTCGTTGACACGGGCAATTATAATTACAATGACACGATCTTACACTCACTTAAGATCTGTACAAGAAATCGTTCTGTAAGAGGGTTGTGATTATTAGTGTTTGTCGTCACTATCAACAATATATCAGTTATAATATGTAGTGGTGGTCAGTTGTATTGGTGAAGAAAAACACATACTCACAATGCCGCAAGAGAATGGTAAACCTTTATCAAATTAAGTTGTGTCGGATATACCTCGTCATATGTGGGAAATCGAGCTCTAAACTGGTGCGGATTTATTCTGAGCAAATCTGAAAAATGTGGAAAATATAAGGATTAAAAAATAAAGAGTGAGTGCGTTTAACGCCAAATGACCAATATTACAGCTATGTCTAAAACACATTACATGTACATTCGATGAGATGAAGATGATGTCCACTTTGTACTATACCAACACGCTTAGCTGGATTCTTATAGTCCTAGATCACTGCAACAACAGATGTGTTGCTTCACTTGGACACATTATTCTGATTCCGAGACAATAAGTCTTTGCTCTTACTCCTAAATGATGCGTGCAAACAAATAAGTCTCAATTCATGTACTCAAACAATAAGTCTAAGTTCATGTATTTACATAAATAAGTCTTATTTCATGTACTCAAACTAAGTAAGTCTAAGTTCATGTACTCAAATAAATTTACCCCAGCTATTTTCATGCCCTCAAATAAGTAAAAGTTTACTCTTGAAATATGAGACATTTTAAAATAAGTTAACTTAACTTGTAATTAACTTAATAATACAAACATTTTTAAGTAAGTTAATTTAAGTTTAAATTAACTTAAATAATACAAACATGCTTAAAATAAGCTAACTTAAAATGAAATTAACCTAAATAATACAATCATTTTTAGAATAATTTAAATCAAGTTAAAATCAACTTAATTAATATATAAAGCATGTTGAAAATTAGCTAAGTTAAGATGAAATTAACTTAAATAATACAAATATGCTTAAAATAAGTTAATTTAAGTTGTAATTAACCGAAATGATACAAACATGTTTTAAATAACTTAATTTAATTTGTAATTAACTTAGATAATACAAACATTTTAAAATAAGTTAACTTAAGTTGAAATTAACTTAAATAATTTATTAAATAGGTTTAAAATTAGTTGATTTAAGTTTTAATGAACTTAAGTGATACAAATATGTCTAAAATTAGTCAATTTAAGCTGTAATTAGCTAAAATAATACAAACGTTTTTAAAATAAGTTAATTTAATTTGTAGTTAGCTTATTTAATACAAACAGTTTAAAATAAGTTAATTTTAAATTGTAATTAACTTAACTGATACAAACATTCATAAAAGTAACATTGCAATACTTAATCTTAAGTTCATTAAGCATTCTGTATTTATTTGAAATATTCATTAGTGTGTGCTTTTTTCAATTTATACTGAAAAAGATACAATCAAACCTACCCATGCGGTCACCTCTATTAAGCAGTTACCTGTATTAAAAGGTCGTCTTTTTCTTGTCCGGTCATGGAAAATTTAGATAAATTGAACCTCTTTCAAGAGGTCACCTGTCTTAAAAGACCACTTTTTCTTTGCTCCAAATGTGACCTCTTAATACAGGTTTGACTGTAATACCTCACAATATTACATATTTTTAATCAAGAAGGATACCGGTCTGTTTTAAACGTCAGAACATTCAATTCGAAAGAGAAAGAGGTAGATTTATAACTGAAAGTGTAAGTGGTAGATTTATAGCTGAAAGAGTAAGAGGTAGATTTATAACTGAAAGTGTAAGAGGTAGATTTGTAGCTGAAAGTGTAAGAGGTATATTTGTAACTGAAAGTGTAAGAGGTAGATTTATTGCCGAAAGTGTAAAAGGTAGATTTATTGCTGAAAGTGTAAGAGGAAGAGCTTTAACTGAAAGTGTA
>MJUT01059086.1:27717-58982 GCA_002080005.1 Gigantidas platifrons
AGAATATTTATAACAGTTTTATTGAGTGAACAATGGTTTACAGAGAACAATCCATTATCGATTTTATTGACAGTACAGTTGTTTTTTTCTTCCACGGTTATCCTATGCAGGTGGGTTGTCTCACTCTGGAATAGAGTTCATCCTCGGACGTTTATTCGGTCTAGTTGTTAATCGACGGGACTCTAAATGCCAAACGTCATCTGGAGCAAAAGTTCATTACATTTATTTACAAAAAGTTTGTTCCTGATAAGCACTACTTTCGACTTCTTTTTCCTTTCTTCT
The DNA here is from genome assembly GCA_002080005.1 of Gigantidas platifrons. NCBI lineage: Eukaryota > Metazoa > Mollusca > Bivalvia > Mytilida > Modiolidae > Gigantidas > Gigantidas platifrons. The sequence continues at coordinate 28,000 of MJUT01059086.1, forward strand.
TTCATTATAGGATACAGTTTTCGTCTCCTTTCCTCTATCGCTGATGGGAATTGTTCATTGATCCCGAAATGGGTTCCTCTCAGATTTCATCCTGCTTTTTTAACTTTGTCTAAATCTGAATGATACAGAAATCGAGCAATGATGGGACCTGGTCGTCCTGCATTTTTGTTCCCGAAGCGGTGAATATTGCCAAACTCGATTCTTTCGGATATTTTCATTTCTTGATAGATGAGATGCCTAAGTTTGTTCTCACAGTTACCATCAGCTTGCTCATCCATCCCCGTGAATATCAAGGTATACTTCATAGTTCTGCACTGCATGTCAACTAACTTTTCTATCAGTTTTACATTTTCGGTCTCTTTTTCATCTGCCACACTTGCTCTGATGCTAGCATCCACTTTTCTTTCTTTCCTTAGTTACTCGAAGTCTTTCGATAATTTATCAGTTTTCTCCTTCACATCATCAAACAATTTCCCGTTCCTTGAGAACTCGCTTCTAAGTCAGCTACTCTAGATTTTACGTGTACTATATCAGTTTCCGCAGTAGTTACTCTTGCAGTTAGTGTATCTAATTTATCATTCATCTGATTCAAAGTCACTGTATTTTTTCCAGTGTTCTTCTCAATGGTCGATAGCCTAGTCTCCATTCTATTTAACAATGTCAAAACGTTATTCAAAACCGATGATACTTCGACTTCGTCTCCATAGAGAACACTTCTACTTTCCTTTAATATTTCTGTTGTAGATTTTTACCTTTCGTGTCTTTTTTATCTCTCATTTTGACGCACTCTTCTAGACCCTCGATTATAGTAGTGAGCCGCAGTTGTATAAAAACAGAAAGGATCGTAACGGGATCACAGGACTAAAAACGTAAAGTTACTGTCACAAACTGGTCGAAGGAGGGCTCGGAACCCAAAATCAAGTATAAAGAATATACATACTGATAGTGAGTCCGATAAATATCCATATTTCCAAATGTTTACATAATACATCCATCTTGTCATGCGCATATGTCGCAACATCATTGAAATAAGATAATTTTAAGTTATAATTATCTTAAATAATGCAAACCTTTTTAAAATAAGTTAATTTATTTTGAAATTAACTTAAATACTTAATTAAACCGCCTTAAAATTACTTAATTTAAGTTGTAATTTTGTTATTACCTTTATGATACAAACATCTTTAAAATTAGTCAATTTAAGCTGCAATTAGCTTAAATAATGCAAACATTTTTTAAAATAAGTTAATTTGATTTGGAATTAACTTAAATAATACACACATTTTTAAATTAATTCAATTTAAGTTGTAATTAGCTTAAATGATACAAACATTTAAGAAAAATGTAATTTAAGTTTTAAGTTGAAAATAACTTAAATTATACAGAAATTTTAAATAAAATATTATAAGTTGTATTGAACTTAAGTTATAGACATGTTTAAAATTAGTCAATTTAAGTTGTAATTAGCTTAAATGATACAAACATTTTTAAAATAAGGTAACTTTAGTTGAAATAAACTTAAATAATACAAGCATTTTAAGTAAGTTATTTTAGGTTGTAATTAACTGAAATGATACAAACATTCATAGACATGTATCACCATTGTAGAACAACGACAACAGAAGCACCAAGCACAGGTAACGTGTAAGTAACATTGCAATACTTAATCTTAAGTGCATTCAACATTCTATATTCAGTTAAAATATTCATTTGTGTGAGGGTTTTTTTTAAATTTACACTGAAAAAGATACACCTCTATTAAGCAGTTCCCAGTATTAAAAGGTTTTTTTTTTCTTGTCCCACCATGGGAAATGTATATGAATTGAGCCTCTTTCAAGAGGTCATCTATCTTAAATATGACCTCTTAATACAAATTTGACTGTAATAGCACAAAATTCCTTAGCTTTAATCAAGAAGGATACCGGTCTGTGTTCAATATTTTATTATATAGGTGATTGTTCGTTTTGTTGATAGTGGTGGAATTGTTGACTATCACTGTATAAAATTTGTTTTCGAATAATAATACATATACAGAAGAGGGGATTCTTTAGTCATGATCTCATGCAAGTTGGATTTACAACTACATGTGCAATCACTGCCTATCACCAATACAGTTGTGAGTTCAAATATCACTCATTGTGATGTGTACTCAATAAAACATTATGTAATAACTTTGTCTATTACTGCGACAGAGAGTTCGCTTTCTCCAGGTACTCTATTTTCCTCCACTTATAAAAATAGACAGCCACGATATAAATGAAATAATGTTGAAAGTGGCGTTAACACCATAACTTTAACATTAACTCATTCTAAGTGTTTGTCCTCCAGCGTTATCACCTGAGACATTACAGAGGGTACGGTCTATGCACATTGACATATCAGTTATGTTGATTATTAAAGCCATCATATTAACTATGGTGTAAATATAAATTATTACATGGCATTGTTCATATCATACCCTTTATCAGCCCGAGGTCATGCTATCAGCACGAGAGTCAATAGGCTCAAGGGGTGGTATATGAACGAGGCCTGATAAACTGTATGATATGAAAAATGACATGTTATGATATGTTTTTCATATATTTCAACAGAGGAAATAACTGATTTGTACCAAATTGCTTAGTAATTTTGGATAGAATTAAATACATATGTATAATAGAACAAGAAAATTATATTTAATGTACAAATCCAATAAATGCACGTTTTCCAAGCATTTTCAATGTCATAAGAGAGAAATTGGTAATAAATAATTGTCTGTGCATATATTTCATAAACAGTTGAATCCGCTGTGTCTGTAAGCACAGTTTTCCTGAAATCCACGAAGTGAACTTACGGACATTGACGGAAAGGCATATAATAATATTCAGGAAGCAGTTAATAAACTTGCTTTATCAGCCCGCTTGGACCATTCTTGTGAAATGAGTGAAATAAACATTTCTCACTAAAGAGACATCACAGTTCCTATTTTTAGCCGTGCGAGATATCATTGTCTCAACCCATGGGTGAGATAAGAATTTCACGCTACTTTTCCCGTAAAAATGTAACGTTTCGCAAAATGTCTTTGTATCAATAAAATCGTTTAAATATATAACCTAAGCCGGAAATGTCATATATACCCTGTCTGATAGCTGAATTATAATTTTGTGCCTTTTATTTTCATTTTTGTCGTATTTCTATGCATCCTTTTCCGTACCTTTGACGTCATTCTTCAATGACGTCAACATATGTGTAACGTAACATTCCATGTATGAAGGAAAATACTGTACTCGTTGGAGACCAGAAATATTTCCTTTGGGTGTCTGATATGTTTCCATCTTGCCCTCTTACTGGTGTTAGATCCTTTATGACTCCTCTTATCATTCTAAGCAAAAGTCAAAGTTTTATTACAGGGTTCACTTTCATCCATATACTTTTGGGTTAAACACACAAGTGTGTACTGTCGTAATTTTGATTTAGTCCAACAATTCCCAGTAAGGATATATATCCTTATTTCGTTCTTCACTACAAATGTTTGGTTCTCCTATCTCGGACATTGATTACCTTAGCTTATTTCGGCTCTCCCGTTTAGGCCCTTTGGTTTTATTGCTCCCAACGATTACTAACTTATTTGGCTTTTCAATATTTCCACCATGAGCGTACCTGATGAAAGTTATTTATTAAACGGTTCGTGTGTACTAATTTTGATATATATGTTTTTATTCGTCTCAGTTTACAAAATGTTTTCTCTTCATCTATTTGTAAATTAGAACATCACAATGATGACATTGTACTAGCTTATGGAGAATGAAAAGCTTACAATTACAAAGCACATTAACGTCACGCCACTTATCTTTTGTCACATGATGTATTTGAACTTCCGGATTATGTGTTGTCGTATTATATTCTCAAATAAATCACATACACGGAAATTTAAACTGAATAATCACGAGAACATTAGATAGACAAAGTCGAATATTTTTTGTTGGACTGCTATAGTAAAAACAAAATACCATGGTAATATTTCTATGTTGAATCCTTAAATATGCAACATGGTAACAGTTTCACTTGTCGCTGATAGACGTTTCTGAAATGTCTTATTAGTGCAAACAAAAGCGAAAGATCTGTGTAATAAGCAGCATACTTATTCTTGCATTCCATATTTAAGAAATAAAGCTCTGATAATCGAGCAATGATAATAATGAATTCATGCACTAGTTATCATCGCGCATTCATTATTGACTGTGATTCGGTTAGCCAAGATTCATTATCGATATTCACAATGAAAGAATGATATACTTTAAATATGTTATTAAGCTGAGAAACAAGGGTTCTAGTCCAGTCAATCTATCTTTAAAATGGCTAAAAATCAATACAAATGTTCGTTTTTAATTAGTATATTTATCACAAATATCATGTAATAGGACTGTCTTTATTGAAACAGGGTAATTTATGCAACTGTTGGCGGTTTTATGTTTGTTGGGTTTGTAGTTGTGGTGGTTGTTTTTGGTATCAGACATTATAAGATGAAACACAGCTCGCCAGCAGTCCGTTCTCCAACGGTATTTAAATAAGGTAACATTCAAAGTTGTTTTAACTTCATATCAATAAGATGAAATCAACTGAAAAAATCGTTTTATGTTCCTTGATTGGGGGGTTGTTGTTTAATGCCAAGTGAGAACATTTTCAGTGATATCATGGCCAAAAATAAGTTACTTATTAATGAGATTAGGATGTTTGTTTTATATCAAAGTAACAACCTGTGTTGGATTCTTATGGCTCTAGCTAACTGAAATATTAGTACTCGTGTTGACATGTCGGTCTAATCGGATACATGGTCCCGACTCATAGTGAAACTGACTTTCCTCATTCGCCATAATGCTATGGGCTTATGATTTGGCTCGCGGTCCCGACCGGGGATCGAACCCACGATTGACCGCTCTTGAAGCTAACCATTCTATCATTAATGCGATTACACTTACTATTACAATACAGAGGTTGTAAGTTTCCTATCATACAGAGATGTGACTTGAAAGCTGGAATGAATCATCAAAATTAACTAAGGGTAAAATCATCAGTAATAAAATTAACAACAAAAATACCACACTGTCGGAACAGTTCCAAAATCCTACAGAAAAAGCATAGAAAGAGACAAATCGATAACCCTCACACAAAAATACATGACCGTTCACTTTCTTGGCTTGGTACATGCTCTTCAATAAAAGAGGCCGTGCTAAACTAGTTATATGGACCCAACCTCATCTCTTTGTGAACTGATGCAGTCACGCCACATGTTTTCCACTTGAGAGTGAAATGTCATATAACAGGGAGAAAAGCGTTATTATATACACCGTTATAATCTTGAACATTACACATAGTATATTTAATCGTTGTCATATGTTGATATTAGTTCTGTCAAAGAAAGCCGATGGTCTCAACCATAATTGAAATATTAGATAGTAAACAAAACAATCACAAGACATAGTAGGGAAACAATAGTCAACTAGAACGTAAATACATGTACAATTGGCAATGTCCTCCTTCGTCATCTGTACATAATTATAAAACACTCAAGAAATTCATATGAAATAAGTAAATAAATATAATTATACTTTAATAATAATAATATTTCTAATATTTGAAAGATGCAAAGGAAAGTGAAAAGCAAAAGAAAATATAATCTGGATAGATAAAACCGGAAGCGAGAGCAGAAGCCTCGTAATGGCAAACTTCTTCTCGATTTTGATATATATCATGAACTCCCCATTTAAAAATGTCTGTGCATTCAACAAATTGAGTTATATTAAAAAAAAAAGACTATGTGTAATGTTATTTTGTTCAAAGCACTACATTTTATATTGAATTAGGTATAAATGGGAGCACACTAAACAGCATTGCCACATGCGCCTCGATATTGAATGATTTGTAGATCATATCAAGACGTTGGGACTGCAAACCCAGGCATATTGTACAACATTGATTGGCTCTGCTACTATACTGTTCATGTTTTTGTTATCATTCATTTTTGTGATAGTATGTGATCATTTTGAGTGGAAGCGAATATGTACTGTTTTTTTATCATTTGTTTATATATTGATTATATATTGTTTGCCATTGGAGATTCAGTTATCCATAGGGGGGTTGGGATCACATTAAACCCCGCCACATTTTTGTGTCTGTCCCAAGCCAGGATCTGGATTACTAAAGTAATAAGTCGTAGTCTTTTTTGTATTCAGTGGAACAATGTGAGCGATCATTGATCGTTTAGTTGATACTGGTGGAATTGTTGACAATCACTGTTTATGGTTGTTTTAATAACATTAATCTTTAGCCAGTCTACTCTCGTAAAGGCAGTAAATTCAACAGTTATATCTGGCAACAACTTTAACTCTCTCGTGAAAAATAATTAATTGTACTGAGTTCATGAACAAAGATGATTTAGCAAAAAATGAACAAAGAAGATATCATTATTATGATGACTATTATCAATAATGATTCTTGTACACTGGAAACTACATAGTAAAAATATTTTGGTGTGAGTTTTAAATACCAACAAATCGACAAATTATGTGCTTTATGGTAGAAACTAAATATTTAAACAAGGGGGTTATGGTGTTTAACGCCACAATTTTTCAGATATATGGTGGAGATCAGTTTTATTTTTGGAGGAAACCGGAGTACCCGGAGAAAACCACCGACTTGCCACAAGTCAATGACAAACTTTATCACATAATGTTATATCGAGTACACCTCGCCTGAGTAGGATTTGAACTCACAACGTTAGTGGTGACATGCACTTATTGCATATGTAGTTGTAAATCCAACTACCATACGATCACGACCGCGACGGCCTCTCAACAACAGCTAAACGATATTGGTGATAAAATGAAAAATAAAAATACCACACTATCGTAAAAATTCAACAATAAAATCAAAACCACAGAAATAGGCAAAACCAATACCCCTAGCACACAAATACATGACCGCTCACTTGTTGGTTTGGTCAGGATTAAAGTTTATAAACTAGTTTTACTGGTTCAAACCTCTCTTCTTGGTGAAGTGATCAACGTAATGTGATATTATTCACAAAGTCATTCATCACATTCACAATAAACAGAACATATTCCATTACAAAGGGGATCACTCCTTATACACGGGCACATGTACATGCACATGTGGCACTGGAATAGGTCAACTTTTTTCTGCTTCTGTCATACCAAAACGAATAAGACATGTAATTAATGATAAAGGTCATGTTACTAAATACTGAATGTTTTGTGAGTATAATGTTATTTATCATGAAGTTATAGCTTCTCAAACATCAACAAACTTCGACCGCATAACTTAGCGTGACCTCGTAAACGTGAAATATTTTTGTCACATAACTGTATATATGATTGGGGCATAAATATTCTACTTCAATATATCATTGGTTTGTGATTTTGAGCTTGCATGTAGACTATGTAAATGGCTGCAATTTCTACAGGTGTATAACTTCTTCATTGCTTAGACTAATTTTGTTTTATATTATAATTTGATCGGATATGATAAAATAAATATATGTATCAGTTCGTAGTATTTTTGTTACTAAGTGATATGTTACAAACTTGAGTTATAAAATGAATAGCTCAGCAATAACTGCATAATATGCAGGGTTAGGGTTATGATGTCTTGCGCCACTTTCAACAATAATTCACTTCCGTGTCTAGTATTCACTTCAATCATATTCATGTCAGCTATTAATTATGCTATGCTTACTTGTTATTGTGACAGTGGTTGTGGATTACATGGAACGAACGTTTACCTGTTGGGTAGTGATGCAGGTGGTCAATGGATACATCCACAGAGCTGCTCAGTGTGTCCCAATGTGTCGGATGGCAGTGTCCTCTCGATGTGGTGTTCAGGTTATGATACGGAATGCATGACCGTGGACCATCGTGGGTACCGTGTTTGGAGAGTGCCACGCTCCTTGTACGTTAATCACCTGTTTTCTAGATTTCTAAAGAATAGGCACATCGTAGCCGTTATCTGCATATTTTTCCAGTGACAGTCAAAAGTAGTTGCCTCGGTTGGCCCATCCCTACCTCTTTTCTATCTGCATTTTGTAATGTTGACCTTGTTGTCGTCCTGATTATAACTTACATGTTGCTAGCTAGACGTTAATGTTTATAATGTTGACCTTGTTCTCGTCCTGATTATAACTGACATACTGCTCGCTAGACGTTAATATTTATAATGTTGATCTTGTTCTCGTCCTGATTATAACTGACATACTGCTCACTAGACGTTAATGTTTGTAATGTTGACCTTGTTCTCGTCCTGATTATAACTGACATACTGCTCACTAGACGTTAATGTTTATAATGTTAACCTTGTTCTCGTCCTGATTATAACTGACATACTGCTCGCTAGACGTTAAGCAATAACTAATCAATTAATTCATGTAGCAATAGCAATTGTTCATGTTTAACTATTTATAAAACAATTGTTTTCGGGTATGACGTACAACAGTTAAAAATAGAATATATTTCCTAGAATACCGTCCTACCATATATATATTTGATTGGTTTGTTTGGTTTTATGGTATTTAAAGCCGCTTTCAACAATATTTTAGCTATATCGCGTCGGTCAGTTTTATTGGTGGTAGTTGTATATCTGACCACCATTCGATCACGGTCACGAGGGCCCCTTTTACATATTTGATTACAGAATAATAACGATTGGATTGTGATTGGATTTTGATTACTCTCTAATGTAATTCAATTTCCATTCTTACTAACACTATACTAGTGCTCAACATGATTTACATATCAGATGATGTTCGTTTACCAGTAACGCGAAGGGTGTGACTAGTGGAGCAATAACTGCTCGCCCTTCTGAAACACTTGATGTTACCCCCAGTTATTAGTGAGGTTCGTGTTGCTCGATCTCTAGAATTGTACAACCGACACCAAATATAGTGAAAAACGTTTGAAGATACCAAAGCGGTTATGACAAGTCGTAATTCTAAGACGAACAGACAATACAATAACCATAGGAAAAAGTTGTAAAGAACAAACAATGAATTACGATAATACTACACAAAAACTAAAGATTGTGGGCAACACGAACCCATTGAAAAGGGGGGGGTGATCACAGGTGTTCAGGAAGGGTCAGCAGTTGTTGTTCCTCTTGTAACACCCGTCGGAGTACTATTAAACGTCATAAACATCATCTGATATGAAAATCGTCTTGGACACCTGTATACGTAAATAAATACAAAGAACATTATTAAACATGAATTCCCGACAAACATATTAGAAGATTAAACATTCTTGCTAACAGAACTCACGATTACAACAACACTGATGTTTAGGTATTGTATGGTAGTTAAATTTAAATCTAGCTAGTTGAATTTAAGAAGAGCTTGAATATACCAAAGGCGCAACCAGAATCTGTATATCGAAGAAGAACAGACAAGATAATGGCCAAAAGAAAAACTACAAAAGGACAAACAACGATTAACAAAACATATATATAGAACTAAAGATCGAGTAACACGAACCCCATTAAAAACCGAGATGAACTCAGGTGCTCCGGAAGGGTAAGCAGTTCCTAGCTATGAAACTAACTACAATCGACATATTGAGAAAAGTGTGAAGATATCAATAACAAACCATACTAAAAACCGGAATGAACTCTGGTACTCCGGAAGGGTAACAGTCCCTGTTTGACCACATGCAATCAGTTTACAATGCATAAATATGTTGTGCGTGTATATGTAAACAAACGACATAGATTTGTTACTAAGTGTCCTGTACAACGATTCCTCATTTTATGAAAAGAAAGTACATGTATGAAAAGCTATGGCCATCAATTCTACCAATATCAACAAAACGAACAATCACCTCTTATTTTTTTTTATAATTTGTTTTTTATTTTCTGCTTTCACATTACACATATAATATATTACAGATATATTTAGCAGGACAGTGTCAGTCATTACCTATTAGCATTGCAAAACATTGTCATACATTGTACATTCAAATACATTATTTGCTTGTGTTACCATGCATCATTGTTAGTTTTAATAATTAACTAATGAAAAATATATCATTTTCAAAAGGTATAATTTTCGAAATAGAAATTACATACTTCATGAGCTTAAAAGTGGTTTTCAGCAAATTAAATACTTCATAAGCTTAAAAGTGGTTTTCATCAATAAATAAACTATGTTTATAATATACAATACAATGCAATAATAGTCATTTTGGATACATTTTCCCACTATTCATATGTGTGGTGCATCCATTTGAAATTTGTCTAGAACAGTATATATTTTGAGTTACTTCCCTTATACCAATATTATCTTCTACGTTTTATTACTATCACTGGATCGATACCTCTGCTGGTGGACTATTAGTCCCAGAGGGTATCATCCACCCATTAGACAGTGCTCCGACAATGACATGGTTTAATAAATCTATGTGTTATTGAAATTTACAGTTTCTAAATAATGAAAGTATTATTATAACTAAGGTTCTCCTCCCTCAGGCTTAGGTGACCTTAGTCGATTTTGGCGATCATATTGAGGCCCTTTGGTTTACTTGCTCGGAAAACTTTTAAAATTATTTGGCTGTCCAATCTTTCGATTTTAAGTGTACCTGATGAAGGTTATTCCAGAAACGCGTTATGCGCACTAAATTTGATATCTACGCTTTATTATTATTATCTTCCTATTTCTTCACAATTCGTTCTCGTATTGCAGGGGTCTGATAGAAAGAAGCAGATTTAATTTCAGTTTCATATGTGCCTTTTAGTATATTTATTACACCTGATGCACATGTTTTTTGTCCAGCAAATCTACAAGAGTAGATATAATAATTAATGAGAACAATGAATAGATTAATAGAGTAATGAAGCATGTCTGATCCAATTATTATATGTTGTGTTGAAATAGGAATTTCTACATTAAACTTTTTTTTAAATATTTCTGTCATTTCCAACCATAGACTTTTGAGAATATTACATTCCCAGAATAAGTGTAAAATTGTTTCTTTTGTTTCATTACAAAAATTACATAGCTGGGTCTCTTTTAATGTACATTTAAACAGTAGGAAATAGGCACACAAAATTCTATGCAATATTTTGTATCGAAAAACATTAAATTTATTGGATTTTTTGTACAATAAAAAGGGATTTTGTATGTCAGATCCCAATTCACAATTTCTGTATTTAATTCCTCTTTCGATCTTTCTTGTTGTTTTGTTGGTGGTTCAAAGTGGTTTTACAAAAATTCTCTGTAGAAATATTGGCAGGATTTCTTGTTTTCTTTTACATATTCAAAATTGTCACAAATTATCACTGTGATTTGTTTTTGTAAGTTTAATTCTAACCTACCAAATTTGTAGTATCATATTTAAAATTCCCATATACTATAAAAATGACGGTTCTATCCTATAGATTCCTTGTAATCGATTGAAGGAAAGGATTTCATTATTCTCATCAAGTAAATCATTATGAAAAGTATTCCTGCATCACACCATTTATAATAAAAAAAAAAAACCAATGGCAGTATCAATTTTTTACTTTTCATTAAACCATATGGATTGGGTAAAAATATTTATAGGAATATCATCACTTTCTGACCTCTCCCTTAATGTTCCCCAGTTTTGAACGATATCTGTCCAAAATCTGTTAAAATGTCATGCGACTTTTGAGAGTGCATATTGGTCTAACATCCATATTTTATCCGCCCCATATTTATTATTCTGATCAATAAATAATGTCTTACATGGAGCTATTTTAAGGGGTCCAGTATTTTATTTATCCATACCATTTTCAGTCCGTTACAAAAAGATTATATATTTGGCATTTTAAGTCCTCCCTCCTCATACTGGTCAATAATAACTTTCCTATTAGTTTTGTCTGGCTTTCAACTCCATAAGACTGAATAAAACATGTTCTGTATTTCACTTATTATTTTATCTGTACGGTTGGGCAAAGCAGTGAGAAATTGGCATTACTAATGATTTTATTACTGTATTTTTACCCATATAAGCCAGATTCAAATAAATCCATGAATTTAACAATGCTCGAATTTTTTTTCTCTTTGTTCTTTAGAATTTATAGCTATTTTGTCTTCAGTAAAAAGATCATAGTTAACACAAAGTAATCTAAATTTTCCAGGTTGGTTCCATTTTAATTTTTTTCCTGGCAATAATCTTTCATTTGAGTGTACTTTTGACCCAATCCATATGGCTTCAGCTTTTCTAAATTTGCGTTTAATCCTGCACATTCTGAGAATTTTTCTAAAATATATAGATATTTTCTAAGCGAGTCACCACACCCATCTAAAATACGAGATGAGTCATTTGCATATTGACTAAGTAAATATTCCGAGTTATTAATTTTTATTCCATTTATACTAGTATAATTTTTTATTGCTGCGTTCATTAATTCGAAAGCCAAAGTGGAATATTTAAACACAACAACACCACGCCATGCGACGTTTGAAATCCAGGTCCTTGCTTGAGACATACACACACAATAAGACGGGGTTTTACCTGTTAATGGGATCCCCCCTTTTTTATCACTGGATATTCAATGGCAATATGTATAAACATATGTATATATAAACAAACGATAAAAACAACCTGCACAGCTTCGCCTACACTCTTAAAGATCACATATTATCACAAAAAAGAATGACAACATAAACATGGATACTATAATAGCTGGGTCAGTGAAAGACAACATAAACATGGATACTACAATAGCTGGGTCAGTGGATGACAACATAAAAATGGATACTACAATAGCTGGGTAAGTGAATGACTACATAAACTGATACCTTTAACATATTTGATATACATTAGTGATGAACATTCAAGGAAATTAATGGTGTTCTTGGGAGACCAGAATAAATATGTAATGAAATTGTTGGAATCAAATATTAAACAAAGATTAGTAATATAATATGAAATGAAATATAAATGTACTACCTTAATTGCTACTTGGACCTACTAAGATGAATTTGCTTCAAACACTGAACTATAGTTGCTAATTCATAGCCTTTACACAGCATCGGTTGTGTAATGGTTAGCGTGCTCTCCTCGAATGTGCGATCTCGTGAATTTGATACCCGATCAGGTCAAACCAAATACTATAATGTTGGTACATGCTGCTTCCCCGCTAAGCACGCAGCATTAAGGAGAAAGGACAAAGACTGGTTGGCATGGAATCATGATAATGTGTCTGGGTGGGGCGATATATCTATCTGCGGACTATTGTTTCAGTCAACTAACACCATAACAATCCAAGTAAGCTTGTTGGTCTAGTACAAAGTGAACATCATTATCATTTTATTGAAAATTAATTTTTTCTCGCCATGATATAGCTGAAAAATTGCTAAGTTGGTGCTAAGCAACACTCACTCAATCATAACCTATACAAATAATTCTTTTGATGTGTCAGGTTTGTACTTTTAGCAATTTCCATTACCTCGCCATAAAAACATGGATGGGAAATACCCTTTTTAGCGCTACCTACCATCTGTGTAAATTGTGAAATAATATGGACATTATTTGGATCAGTGAAGCGTAAAACATGTAAACATCATTCAGGATGGTATGTTGTCTTTATTTAGTGTACATTTCCATAACATTTAAATTTCCACTAATTCTTTAAACATATATAAAAAATAATTGATAAAACAGGATCTTCTAAATTATGAAATGTTGTTTCGCTTCAATATTATTACTTTACACCAAAAGAGCAATTTTGTCCCAGTTATACCTCGACGAGAACAAGTTATATTTGGATGATATGATGACGATTATGTCCGCTTTGTTTTAGAATTAGAATTTAAAGTGGTAGCCACTGAAACAACAGCAGTCTCTGGGTAGACACGTCGCTGCACTCGGACAAATTATTTTGATTTTCAGCCAATTACCAGTCTTTGCTCTTACTGCATAGTGCTCTGTGTTTAGCGGAGAAGCAACAAATACCAATTTAATAGACTTTGGTTTGACCCGACCGAGGCTCGAACTCTTGATCTACCGCACTCGAGGAGAGCACGCTAACCATTACACCATCGATGCCTCTTTATATAAAATGCTTTCAATATTTACAATAAAAGTGAATATTCGGTACAATATCCGTATTCACCAATATGATACAATATCCATATTCACCAATATAATACAATATCCGTATTCACCAATATGATACACTAATGTTAGTTTCCATTTCTTGTGTTTATATTGTTGGTTAACATCTTCTTGCTTTTTTAGGGGCAGTGATCGTATGGTAGTTCGATTTATAACTACATGTACCTATGCAATCAGTGGTTATCACCACTAACGTTGTCAGTTCGAACCCCACTCATGCGCTGTGTAATCGATACAACATTATGTGATAAAGTTTGTCAGTGACTTGTGGCAGGTCAGTGGTTTTCTCTGGGTACTCCGGTTTCCTCCACGAATAAAATGACCGTCACGATATAACTGAAATATTGTTGAAAGTGGCGTTAAACACCATAGCCTTAACCCTAACCCTCTCTATTTGTTTTCATTTTTTATAATACTTCATATTAAATTAAATTTAGAGAAATGTTATTTTGATGTATAATACGATTCTTTTTTATAAAATAGTTTTCTTAGAGTCCTTTTGCATTTTTCATTAATATTGATATGCATATTCTATATATTTTTATAAGGTATATGTGAGAGAAAAAAAACCGTTCTAAATCTATTTTTGTATTTTGTCTTATGTTATATATTGATAGTCTTGCTATGCTTAAGATAAAATGTATCCAATAAAAACTAAAAGTTGCGTCCTTTTTCTATTTTTTTTAATGACCATGGCATACGAAAATGATAAATTGTGTGTACTCGGGTATGGCAATATTTGCTGCAATACCACTGATAAGACAATTGTGAAATATTTAAAGCTAACGTACGATTTGTTGTATATATTATTCGTTCCACATAACCACCCGGTTCAACTCATTGAGGACTGTTGTGGTATGACCTCATGGTAAATGTATGTGGAATTGCATATTGGTGGTTTTATCCTGGAACATCGGTTTGTTTTCCTCCAATAAAAGTGACCACCAAGATAATATTTTCGAAAGTAGGATTAGAAATCTGAATCTTGTATATCTTATCGTTATTTTTATGTTGAAAAAAAATCAAAAAAGGAAATAAACCATTAAATAAAACTAACAGCAATAATACACTTTATCACAGTAAAACATGCATTGACCATTTAAAGGAAAGAAAATAGATCATATATATTGTTCAAATGGAAATGTTATTAAGATCTAATTTTAGATGTTATTTTTGATAAGACAATTATTTCTTTCATTTATATGTAAATTGACTTTTTAATTATCAAAATTAGTGAAATTTGATATTAGATATTCATTATGTTTTCATATTTCATGTGTGCTTATATAGTTTTACAGATTGATATAAATATTCATTATTATGTGTTTCATATTTCATGTGTGCTTATATAGTTTTAAAGATTAATATAAATATCCATTATTATGTTTTCATTTGTGCTTATATACATGTAGTAGATTTATTGATTAATATAATTATTCATTATTATGTTTTTCAAATTCCATGTGTGCTTATGTAGTTTTAAAATTTAATAATAAATATGCATTATTATGTCTTGTCAGTGGTATATCGGCAAACATTGCAATGGTGTGTTCCCATCCTGCCCAATTTTGAAAATTAAGGTAAAAAATACATTGGGCACAATGTGAATTGTTTTTATAGGCATACTAATTATAGATCAAACGAAATTACCTATAATCTGTTTCTACATAGTCGTTTGATTTAAAAAAAAAATACTAACGTGATAATGTAATAATTCTCTATTCGAAAAGCAAATACAACTTTTTTTAAATACATTTTTATATTTTAGCATACCGGAGCATTGCATACATAATAAAATAATTTTCAAAAGAAATACATATTTATAAGTTTTACAATCAACATTAAACACAATTACATATTTTATTAATATATCATATATAAGACAACTATTTTTTATTTATCATATATAGGACAACTGTTTTTATTAATATATCATATATCAGACAACTATTTTTATTAATGTATCATATATAGGACAACTATTTTCATTAATATATCATATATAGGACAACTATTTTTATCACTATCACTATCATATAACATGTAACAAATTTATTCACTATAAATAATAACAACATATTTACATTGTTTAATAGAAATATAAAATTACAATTTAGTCCAAATGGAGTAAGTGTGATCCTGCGTCTGAGTATTGTATAACGTCAATGCGTCCACTGGTAATGCGTTCCTTGAGTTGAATTAGTTGGCTGTCTATGTCTCTGTATCTTTTGGTTTTTGGTCTTATTGTACCACCTGCGTTACGCTGTATTATGGTTACTTCATTTGCTGCCTGGATGTCTTTGAATGTGCTGATCAATGTGTGTATGTTTGGATGCGCATGGGAGACTTTCTTCTTCAGTTTGTTGTGCCAAACCTCGATGTGATTTGTGGTACGCGGTCCATCTGTGATGAAGTGATTCCATACTTGTCAGTCACCGTCGATCCATTGGATTGTAACATAGTCTGTGAATGTAGTTGTGTTTGCTGGAGTGTCAATATCTTCTATGTCATTTAGTGCATTGAACCAGATATCTTCTATTAAATCAATCGGTACGAGTGGTAGAACAGCTTCTCTTCTTAAAAGTTGTCGAATGTCCTCGTTGTTTCTGTAGGTGACTTGTAGACCAGTGTGAAATAAATATTCATTATTATGTTTTTCATGTTTCATGTGTGCTGATATAGTTTTAAGATTAATATAAATATTCATTATTATGTTTTTCATTTGTGCTTATATACATGTAGTAGATTTATAGATTAATATAATTATGCATTATTATGTTTTTCGAATTTCCTGTGTGTTTATGTAGTTTTAAAATTTGATAATAAATATTCATTATTATGTCTTGTCAGTGGTATATCGGCAAACATTACAATACCCGAGTACACACAATTTAATCGTTTTGGATGAACAGTAAAAACAATAGAAAAAGGACACGCCTTTTAATTTTTATTGGATGAATTTATTTAAAGCATAGCAATTCAATTCAATTCAATATTTTATTTAAGTCTCATCTCTCAATTACAGTTCATAATACACAAATAAAACAATCATACAACAATAAATTAGGGAGCCATTCTTTACAGAATTATAAGAGACTATAGTTAAAACAGTATATATAGCACAAATATATAAAACAATTTTATATCAATATATTACATACATATATATACAAAATCAACATTATCTACAATATAAAACATTTCTTCTTTCATTTAAAATTAAATTAGCAAGACTATCAATATATAAAACAAGACAAAATACAAAAACAGATTTAAAACGTTTTTTTTTTGTCCTCACATATAGCTTGTAAAAATATACAGAATATGCATACCAATATCATACCACGCAAATGAACTCTTTGAAAGTATTTCATAAAAAAAAGTAATCATATTATACATCAAAATAACATTTCTCTAAATGTAATTTAATAAATAGATAAATAAATATTTTATTATAGTGTCACATATTTGATCATTCATAAAAATATTAAACGGTGTCATCAATACAAATAAAAGTTCAAATACCCAGCTTAAGAAAGACTTACGAGACACTTATATATGTATACATTAAAATTCAGAACATTGTATATAAAAGGGCAAAACAAAATTTAAAAAGAACAGATTTCTTAAACGTGATTCCAGACTAAATAAAAGATTTTGAAAATAAAATTCAAATTAAATTAAATGTGATAACTAGTTTCTTCCATTTATATTTCTCCTATTATAATTTCTCCATTTCTTACTAATAGTTATGAAAGGTTATTGTTACAAAATATCATTTATCTTTAATTTATCTAAATGAACTTTAGCCTTCTCTGATAAAATTCAAAACGTGTATATGACAATGCAGACTGGATTTCGTCACAATTCATTAAGCTTATAAATTTAACATCAAAGTTTAAAACAATTCATAAGAAAATGTCTTTAGTCTTCCAATTCGTCTGATCGGCACATATAGCATTTACAGGGATTTGCAGACGGACATATCGACCAGTCTCGATGGCCAGCGGCAAAGACCGGATACGGAACAGCACCATAGCACGACGGACTGCCCTCGGTAGTTGTATTTTGACGTATTTAGCTGTCTCTACAGACGTTTTAAACAATCTGAAAGTACGGAGTTTATTTCCATTTATATTGTTAGAGTCATTAAACAATTCATGCACAAATTCTTCATTATCTAACTGAGTCAATCTCTCTTGGATAATTTTCATGGCTGTTTTATTTACAATAGAAGTGTCATTTACAATTGGTGACACGTTGATATAGTTGATGAAATTATTTACAGTAAAAAAAAAACCACTTTCGTCTCCGGGCCGTCTGAATACAGTTTATAACAGACTATTGTTTAGTCCCCTATTTACCGGCACCGTAAAATAAGACAGATTCAACCATCGTTGTGTAAAGTTTTGTTTAAACAGCATTTGTCATTCCGCCGGCACAAATAAACTTTCCGTGTAACGCACAAAGCGCCTTGCTAGCGGACTTTGAAAGTTATTTAACGCATTTGTCCATTTTAATATTAATTTTTATCAAACATAAAAACGAGTAGAAGGTGTTAGGGCAATTGTGTTTAACGCCACTTTCAACAATATTTTAATTATATCGTGGCGGACAGTTTTATTCGTGGAGGAAACCGCAGTACCCGGATAAAACCACCGACACTTTATCACATAATGTTGTATCGAGTACACATCTCATAAACGGATTTCGAGCTCATTACGTTAGTGGTGATATGCACTGATTGCATAAGTACATGTAGTTATAAATCCAATTACCATACGATCACGACCACGACTGCCCCTAAAAAAACAAGATGTGAACCAACAATATAAACACAAGTAATGGTTAACTAACATTAGTGTATCATATTGGTGAATACGGATATTGTATCATATTGGTGAATACCGATATTGTATCATATTGGTGAATACGGATATTGTACCGAATATTCACTTTTATTGTAAATATTGAAAGAATTCTATATAAAGAGACATCGAGCGCGGTAGATCATGTATCCAGTATTTTTATGTTTTTGTTAACTCATTAATTAGTCATTACACGAGGATGGGTTTGCAGTTTTTGATTTTTTTTTATTATGAACGTGTTGTATATTCAGCGAATGTCAAGCAAATATTGTGCGATTGTAATGCTATTTTGGAACGATAAATGATGAGTCCTTCATTGATTAGGAAGATAATACCCGAGTACCAATAAAATGTCGGGTAAATTTACTGGAGCGCCTTCCTGTCGTAGGCTTCTCCAAGATCCGTGAAACATATAAATGTGCCACCTATTCGAAGACATCCGAATATCAATGAAGAATCTCCGTCACATAGAATATAAAAAGTTTTTGGTTTTTTTTTCTCATTCGCAAATGTCATTAGCGCCAGGGAAAATTAACTGTGATTAACCGCCTGCCTCTGTTCCTTAAACACACTCTTAAACAAGACATTGTCATAATCTTCTTGAAGGAAAGACAGAAAATATGTACTTTAAGTAAATTCCGCTATTAACCTCTTAAGTGGTGATACTGAAGTCTATAGTTACACTAAGTGGACATAATGGTTCGTCCCTAGATATTTTACACATTTTATTTTTCAAAACCTTATAATATAGAATATTTCTTGGACAATTTCACTGTAATTTTCGTTCACAAAAGCAAAATGTTTTGAAGTGTTTCGTCATAATTTTATTACAATTTTTTTATTCCTAGTTTTCAACTTTCTATGATGTAAGCACAGTTATGAATTGTTGAAGTTCAAAATAACTACAATTGTATAGGAGTTTGTCGTGTTCAAATTAAAAGTTGTGTTAAATCGTGATTTTTTTTTATTATAATATCACAAAAGTATATACAGATTCTTAAGAAAACCTTCAAAACGTTTTGCGTTTGAGAGCGAAAATTTCAGCAAAATTTGTTAAAAAATAACCTCTGTATAATTTGAGATGGGAAACAATTATGTCGACACATCAGCTGGTCTGATGTTGTGCGTTACTTTTTACTTCAGTCGATAAAGGCTACATCCCGGCATCTTTGTCATTTTCATGTTACTTGGTGTATAAAATTTAATATCCCAGATGCGGGGCTATCAATCAGAAAACAAAATACGGGTGAAGCGACATTAAAAATACCGTCATTATTATGCATAGCAAATACAGACAAAAAGACAATCACATGTTTCCGTCCCGTCAGGTAAATAGAAAGATAATAAATCAATGTTGTAATAGCCAATGATAACTTTAATATTCAGTCAATATCCAACATATAGATCTTATATAAAAATAATAAACACTAGAGAAAACCGAAGGAACAATCAAGAATGGACAGTCCGGAGACACTGGCAACATTGGGTACACAGGACACATGACGTTAGAGAAAAACGAAGGAACAATCAAGAATGGACAGTCCGAAGACACTGGCAACATTGGGTACACAGGACACATGACGTTAGAGAAAACCGAAGGAACAATCAAGAATGGAGAATCTGGAAACACTGGCAACATTGGGTACACAGACCACAAAAGTCATGAATTATATAATGACACTAACAATATAAATGGAAATAAACTCCGTACTTTCAGGTTGTTCAAAACTTCCATAGAGACAGCTAAATACGTAAAATTACAACTATCGAGGTTAGTTCGTCGTGTTACGTCCCTGTTCCGTAGCGGGTCTTTGCCGCTGGCCATCGATACTGATCGATATTTCCATCCGCAAATCCCTTTAAATGCATTGTATGTGCCAATCAGACGGAAAACGAAAGATATTTTCTAATCAACTGTTTTAAACTTTGACGTTAAATTTATAAGCTTAATGAATTGTGACGAAATCCATAATTATAATAGGAGAAATAGAAATGGAAGATACTAGTTAACACATTTGATTTACTTTAAATTTTATTTTCAAAATCGTTTACTTAGTCTGAAATCACTTTTACGAAATATGTTATTTTTTTATTTTATTATGCCCTTTTAAATACAATGTTCTGATTTTTATTGTATGCATATATAAGTGTCTCGTAAGTCTTATTTATGCTGTGCATTTGATCTTTTATTTGTATGTATGAAACCGTTTTATATGTTTATGAATGATCAAATATGTGATATTTATTTATTTATTTATTTATTTATTTATTTATTTATTAAATTAAATTTAGAAAAATGTTATTTTGATGTATATATAATATTATTACTTTTTTTTTTATAAAATATTAAAAAATTCCTTTGCATTTTTCATGGTATAATATCGGTATGCATATTCTGTATATTTTTACAAGGTATATGTGAGAGAAAAAAACGTTTTAAATCTGTTTTTGTATTTTGTCTTGCTATGCTTATAATAAAATTCATCCAATAAAAATTAAAAGGTGTGTCCTTTTTCTATTTTTTGATTGGCCATGCAAAAAGAATCAATTGTGTGTACTCGGGTATTGCAATGTTTGCCCATACACCACTGACAAGACACAATAATGCATATTTATTATTAAATTTTAAAACTGTATAACCACATATGAAATATGATCAAATATGAAAACATAATCATGAATATTTATTATTAAAATTTAAAACTACATAAGCACACATGAAATATGAAAAACATAATAATGAATATTTATATCAATCTGTAAAACTATATAAGCACACATGAAATATGAAAACATAATGAATATTTATTATTAAATTACACTAATTTTGATAATTAAAAAGTAAAGTTACATACAAATGAAAGAAATAATTGTCTTATTATCAAAAATAACATCTAAAGATAGAACTTAATAACATATCCATCTTAGTAATATATATGGTCTTTTTCTTTCCTTTAAATGTTTAATACAGGTTTTACTGTGATAAACGGCGTTTTAAAATTTCAGCGAATCGGATACTGTTTTCCTCGAAAAAAAAACTCTTTTCCGCTAAAAATTATACATCATTTCCGCGAATTTTTCGACATTCAGGCATCTCATTTTAACGTAAGTCGTCGTCAGAATTTTTGTGATTACATCAATGAAGGTAAATATACTGGGGTGTGTGGAATACAATTGTCCGTTGAAGTGCGAGTGGAATGCTTCCGGTCCGTTAGTTGTTCGTTTACCTCTTTCCCGTGGACTATCTCCCCAATTTCCGCGAATCAGATACTCTTTTCCTCGAAAAAAAAATACTCTATTCCGCTAGAAATTATACATCATTTCCACGAATTATTCGACATTCAGGCATCTCATTTTAACGTAAGTCGTCGCCAGAATTTTGGGGATTACATCAATGAAGGTAAATATGCTGGGGTGGGTGGAATAAAATTGTTCGTTGAAGTGCGAATGGAATACTTCCTGTCCGTTAGTTGTTCGCTTACTTCTTTTCCATGGAATATCTCCCCAAAGCTGAGGGGGTATCTTGCATCAGAAGACACGTAATTTTCTAAAATATAGTCTGCAAATTGATGACATTTTGTATCGTCTGGCGCGCTAGACATTATATCCAAAACAAATATATATTAAATCTCCTCTGCAGCCAGAGAGGAGAGACCATAAAACAGAGCCAACCATTTCCCAATCTCTGAATCTTTGTCTCTGTACTGTGCACTAAATTCAATGGTCTGTATCTTACACCATATACTTTGGCCCAGGTGAAAACGGCAGCATGAGAAAATCGCTTGTCTGAAGTTGCGACGAACAGAGTTATGCATAGCCAGTTCAAAATCAATATGTACTGTCTCTGGAGAAAATACTAGACCTCTCTCTCTCTACGCATATAATGGAGCATATCCCACATCTGATCATAACACATCTCAGTAACACAAACACCAATGGCATATAATTCCCATTTTCATATCCATGTATGGTGTATAACTAGAGGAAGAATTTAGGGCAACATTTAAACGTGCCGTCGATAAAAAATTATTTGATTTGGTCGGAAAGACATTTCAGATTTGTAACACAGGTAAATATCACAATACCCGTTTCCCTATAATTTCTAACCACAAAGCCCTCGTCTTTGTTTGTATTCAAATCCGGAACATCAAGAGCATCATGAACATTCCTTCTGTTTTTAGGCAATTTCGGTAGGTCTTTGTGGCGTTCTCGGTATAGTGACTGTGCCAGATTTCTTAAGTCATTTGTCCCTAGTAAATTTTTTCCCTGTATCTGTATTTCTTGACAGATGATTTTACTCGGGCGTGAGATTATGTCCCCGTATTGTTTCCTTATACGTACGCGGAGTTGTTTCACTTCAACCTTTTTCTCGTCATTTTCATGATTATGTTCATTTTTCATTTTCACAACTGCAACTCCTTTTTCATCTGTGGTTACGGTAGCTTTGCAGGATTTTCTGGTACTGCATCGATAAACAACATCTCATTTTTTAACGAATTAACTTTTTTGTAGGAATATACATCGTATGTTATAGATTTCTTACCACGGTTCGTCTCTGTATGTGTAATATCCATGATGCAAGGCTTTCCAACTGCACGCAACTATTCAACTGAGAACCTTTGTTAAAACTCTCTGAACTTGAATATTTTAAATTTCATATGAGCTAATACTCATCCAATGCATACCACTGACCAGTGTAGAACAAGAGAGGCTCACCTGGGTTAATGTAAGCTATTAATTACAGTACAGGTAATTTAATCAATTGTCGGAAAAGATATATCATTTACTTGCGGAAAAGAGTAACAGGACAATTCTGAAATTGGCGGAAAAGATATACGGCTGTGATAAAGTGTATTCTTTCTGTTAGTTTTATTTAATGGCTTATTTTCGTATTGGATTATTCTTTCACATAAAAATGACCATACACCATTCTAATGCTGCTTACAAAAATATTATCTTGGCGGTCACTTTTACTGGAGGAAAACAAACATATG
The DNA here is from genome assembly GCA_002080005.1 of Gigantidas platifrons. Taxonomy (NCBI): domain Eukaryota; kingdom Metazoa; phylum Mollusca; class Bivalvia; order Mytilida; family Modiolidae; genus Gigantidas; species Gigantidas platifrons. The sequence continues at coordinate 51,988 of MJUT01059086.1, forward strand.
TACCAGGAGAAAACCACCAATATACAATTCCACATACATTTACTATGCGGTCATACCACGGCAGTCCTCAATAAGTTGAACCGGGTGGATATGTGGAACAAATAATATATACAACAAATCGTACGTTTGCTTTAAATATTACACAATTGGGTTGTCAGTGGTATTGCAGCAAACATTGCCATACCCGAGTACACACAATTGATCATTTTTGTATGCCATGGTCAATAAAAAAAAATAGAAAAAGGACACAACTTTTATTTTTTATTGGATCAATTTTATTTTAAGCATAGCAAGACTATCAATATATAAAATAAGACAAAATACAAAAATAGATTTGAAACGGTTTTTTTTCTCACATATACCTTATAAAAATATACAGAATATGCATATCAATATTATACCATGAAAAATGCAAATGAACTCTTTAAAAAGTATTTCATAAAAAAGTAATCATATTATATATACATCAAAATAACATTTCTCTAAATCTAATTATTATAAAAAATAAAAACAAATAGAGGGAGTTAGGGTTAAGGTTATGGTGTTTAACGCCAATTTCAACAATATTTCATTGATATCGTGACGGTCAGTTTTATTCAAGGAGGAAACCTTAGTACCCTGAGAAAACCACCGACCTGCCGCAAGTCACTGACAAACTTTATCACATAATGTTGTATCGAGTACACCTCGCATGAGTGGGGTTCGAACTCACAACGTTAGTGGTGATAGGCACTGATTGCACATGTACATGTAGTTATAAATCCAACTACCATAATATCACGACCACGGCTGTCCCTAAAAAAACAAGATGTGAACCAACAATATAAACACAAGAAATGGAAACTAACATTAGTTTATCATATTGGTGAATACGGATATTATATCATATTGGTGAATACGGATATTGTACCGAATATTCACTTTTATTGTAAATATTGAAATAATTTTATATAAAGAGGCATCGATGGTGAATGGTTAGCGTGCTCGCCTCGAGTACGGTAGATCATGGGTTCGAGTCCAGTTCAGGTCAAACCAAAAACTATAAAATTGGTATTTATTGCTTCTCCGCTAAACACAGAGCACTATGCAGTAAAAGCAAAGACTGGTAATTGGCTGAAAATCAAAATAATATGTCCGCGTGAAGCGACATGTCTACACGCAGACTGTTGTTTCAGTGGCTACCACTTTAAATTATAACTCGGCGTGTTTACCTATAGAACAAGGCGTCCATCGTTGCCATCATATCATTCATATGTAAGTTGTTCTCGCCAAGATATAACTGAAAAAAATTGCTCTTTTGATGTAAAGTAATAATATTGAAGCTAAACGGCATTTCATAATTTAGAAGATTTTTTTTATTATTTTTATGAGAATTAATGCATAATGGAAATTTAAATGCTATGGAAATGTACACTAAATAAAGGCACAATATTATCCTGAATGATGTTTACATGTTTTACGCTTCACTGATCCAGATAATGTATATGTTATATGACAATTTACAAATATGGTAGGTAGCAGCTAATTAAAGGTGCTCCATGTAAATTTCCGCAAAATATTATCACCGATTTAAATATCTTGTATATAAATATAATTCTGATCAAAAAGGGTATTTCCCATCCATGCTTTTATGGCGACGTAATTGAAATTGCTAAAAGTACAAATCTGACACATCTAAAGAATTATTTGTAAATGTTATGATTGAGTGGGTGTTACTTAACACCAACTTAGCAATGTTCAGCTATATCATAGAATAAGTTAATTTTCAATAAAATGGTGATGATATCCGCTTTGTATTATACCAACAAGACTGCTTGGATTTTTATGGTGTTAGTTGACTGAAACAATAGTCCGCAGATAGACATATCGCCAACCCACACACATTATTAGGATTCCATGCCAACCAGTCTTTGTCCTTTCTCCTTAATGTTGCGTGCTTAGCGGGGAAGCAGTAGATACCAACGTTATAGTCTTTGGTTTGACCTGATCAGGTATCGAATCCACGAGATACCACATTCGAGGAGAGCATAGTAACCATTACACAACCGATGCTGTGTATAGGCTATGACTTAGCAACTATAGTTCAGTGTTTGATGCAAATTCACTTTAGTAGGTCCAAGTAGCAATTAAGGTAGTACATTTATATTTCATTCCATATTATATTACTAATCTTTGTTTAATATTTTATTCCAACAATTTTATTCTGGTCTCCCAAGAACACCATTAATTTCTTTGAGTGTTCATCACTAATTTATATCAACTATGTTAAAAGTATCAGTTATGATTTATTTTTGTGTACAGAGTAATGGTCTTTAATCCACAGAGTCTACCTTCATAGCTAGTAGCCAATTAACTACAGCATTCACTGACCCAGCTATTGCACTATCCATGTTTTTGTTGTCATTCACTGACCCAGCTATTGTAGTATCCATGTTTATGTTGTTATTTTTTTTTGTGATAGTATGTGATCTTTTTGAGTGGAAGCGAATCTGTCCAGGTTTTTCTTATTGTTTGTTTATATATATACGCTCCAAAAAAAGAAACGCAACATGTGAAAAAATAAAATTTACTTCAAATTGTCAATATCATTTTAAATACAGAAATTCGCATTATATTACACTGAAATTTGGCACACTGGTTGTTCAGACTTTAAAGTTCATTAAAATGGCACACTTTATCACATTAAAGCCCATAGCGTTCAGATGACGTCACTTCAAAGTTAATATATGTTGTACCCACCATTAGCCTGTAACATAACACGGACCCATCTCGGCATATATTCGATCAATCGACGAATACTCTATTGCGGAATTCTCCCCCATTCTTGCTCAAGAATCTGTGTTTGCGGTTCTGGTTAATGACTAAGCACGTGTCGATCCAAATCGTCCCAGAAATGTTCTATTGGGTTCACCTCCGGTGATCTAGATGACCAGAGAGCACTGTTACGTTCTGGATAGCTAGACAGTCAACAGTAGCACGACCTATATGCGGCCGTGCATTGTCGTGCTGAAAAACGTGCCTACTGATGTTCATTGCGGGAAGCATGTGTAGTGTCAAAACCTCATATCTGTATTGAGCGGCGTTAAGGTTGCCGTGGATGTGCACCAGTTGAGGTTTTCGGGCGTAGGATATGGTACTCCACATCATCAACCTAGACACGAGTACAGCCATCTCTTTCCTGCAGCATGAATCTTGATCCATAACTGAACCAGACTCATCTCCAGTTTTGCAGATTCCAGTTCCTTACTTTGTTGTACCATCAGACCCTTGCAAGTCGATGCCGACGTCTCAGTACTGCTCCAAAGTAAGGACGTCTTGTGGGTGCGAAAGCCGTTTTCACGGAGACCGTTTCTGACTGTCTGTGCCGATATTCGTCGGAGACCTCGGACATATGATGTTGTTTTCTCTTGCTTTCACGGTCTGGTTTCTCATGTGAAGTACCCGGATGAAGTTATCTTGGGCTGTTGATGTGTCCGTGCTGTGTTACAGACTATTGGTGGGCACAACAGATATTGACTTTGAAGTGACGTCATCTAAGCGCTATGGACTTTAATGTTATAGATTTTGACATTTTGATTAACTTTACAGTTTAACAGCCAGTGTGCCAATGTCCAGTGTAATGTAATGCGTATTTCTGTATTTAAAATGATGTTGAACATTTGAAATAGGTTATATTTTTCACATGTTGCGTTTCCTTTTTGTGATAGTATGTGATCTTTTTGAGTGTAAGCGAAGCTATCCAGGTTGTTTGTATCCTTTGTTTATATATATACGTATTGCCAATGAATATCCAGTGATCAAAAGGGGAGGGTTGGGATCCCATTAACAGGTATAATCCCGTCTTGTTTTGTTTATGTCTCAAGTAAGGACCTGGATTTTCAACGTCGCATGTCGTAGTCGTGTAATGTTTAATGATTTTAATTTGGCATTACAATTAATGAGCGCAGCATTAAAAAATGATACTAGTATAAATGGAATGAAAATTAATAACTCTTATTTTAGATGGGTGTGATGACTCGCTTAGAAAATATCTACATAAAAAAAATATTTTAGAAAAATTCTCAGAATGTGCAGGACTAAACACAAACTTAGAAAAAAAAATGAAACCATATGGAGTGGGTCAAAAGTACTTTCAAAAGAAAGATTATTACCAGGATAAACAGAAGAATGGAACCAATCTGGAAAATTTAAATTACATGGTTCTAACTATGATCTTTTTACTAAAACAAAACAGCTATACATTTTAAACAGAAAAGATAGAAAACAAATTAAAATATTGTTAAAGGCATAGATTTATTGGGATCTGGCTTATATGGGAAAAATTACAGTAATAAAATCATTAGTAATGCCAATCTCTCACTGTTTTTCCCAACCCTTTAGATAAAATAATAAATGAAATACAGAGCATGTTTTATTCATTCTTATGGAGTAAAAAGCCAGACAAAATTAATAGGAAAGTTATTATTGACCAGTGTGAGGAGGGAGGATTTAAAATGCCACATATAGAATCTGTTTGCCACGAACTGAAAAGGGTATGGATAAATAAAATATTGGACCCCTTAAAATAGCTCCATGGAAGACATTATTCATTGATCAGAATAATAAATATGGGGCGGATAAAATATGCTTGTTAGACCAATATGCACTCTCAAAAATCGCATGACATTTTAACAGATTTTGGACAGATATCGCTCAAAACTGGGGAACATTAAGGGAGAGGTCAGAAAGTGATGATATTCCTATAAATATTTTTACCCAATCCATATGGTTTAATATAAAGTACAAAATTGATAATGCCATTGGGTTTTTTTTTTATTATAAATGGTGTGAGGCAGGAATATTTTTTTATAAATGATTTACTTGATGAGAATAATGAATTCCTTTCCTTCAATCGATTACAAGAAGAAATTTCTGGGATATAAACCAACTTTTTACAGTAAATAGGAATTTTACATATGATACTACAAATTTGGAAGGTTTGAATTAAACTATTAAACCATGTCAGTGCCGAAGCACTGACTACTGGAAGGACGATACCCTCGGGGACTAATAGTCCACCAGCAGAGGTATCGACCCAGTGATGGTAATAAAACGTAGAAGATAATATTGGTATAAGTGAAGTAACTCAAAATATATACTGTTCTAGACAAATTTTAAATGCATGCACCACACATGTTATTGATGAAAATCACTTTTAAGTTTATGAAGTATTTAATTTGCTGAAAACCACTTTTAAACTTATGAAGTATGTAATTTCTATTCCGAAAATTAAATCTTTTGAAAATGATCTATTTTTTATTAGTTAATTATTTAAACTAACAATGATGGTAACACAAGCAAATACTGTATTTAAATGTACATTGTATGACAATGTTTTGTAATGCTAATATGTAATGACTGACACTGTTCTGCTAAATATATCTGCAATATATTATATGTGTAATGGGAAAGTAGAACATAAAAAATAAATTATAAAAAAAGATAAGAGGTGATTGTTCGTTTTGTTGATATTGATAGAATTGGTGGTCATAACTTTTTATACATGTACTTTCTTTTCATAAAATGATGAATCGTTGAATAGGACACTTAACATACATCATTTGTACATCGTAGCAAATCTATGCTATTTATGTACAGATACACGAACAACATATGTATGTAGTGTAAAAGGATTGCATGTGGAGGAACAGGAACTATTACCCCTCAGGAGTACCTGAGTTCATTCCGGTTTTTAGTGTGGTTTGTTATTACCCCTTTGATAACTTCAAACTTTTCTCAATATGTCGATTGTAGTTAGTATCATAGTTAAATTTAAATTCAACTACCATACGATACCGGACACATCAGTGTTGTAATCATGTGTTCTGTTAGCAAGAATGTTTAATCTTATATTATTTTTTCGGGAGTTCATGTTTAATAATGTTCTTTGTATTTATTTACGTATATAGGTGTCCAAGATGATTTTCATATCAGATGATGTTTATGACGTTTAATAGTACTACGATGGGCGCCACTAGAGGAACAGCAACTGCTGACCCTTCCGGAGCACCTACGTTCTTCCCCTCTTTTTAATGTGGTTCGTGTCGCTCACAATCTTTGTGTTGACTGTTCTTCTTCGAATTACGACTTGTGATAACCCTTTTGGTATCAAATGTTTTTCACCATATTTGGTGTCGGTTGTACAATTCTACAGATCGAACAACACGAACCTCATAACCGGGGGTGACATCAAGTCCTCCAGAAGGGTGAGCAGTTTCTGCTCCACTAGTGACACCCTTCGTGTTACTGTTAAACGAACATCATCTGATATGTAAATCATGTTGGGCACTAGCATAGTGTTAGTAAGAATGGAAATTGTATTACATTAGAAAGTAATAAAAATCCAATCGTTATTATTCTGTAATCAAATATTTATAAGGGGCCGTCGTGGCCGTGATCGCATGGTAGTAAGATTTACAACTACAACCAATAAAACTGACCTCCGTGATATAACTAAAAAGTATTGCTGAAAGCGGCGTTAAACACCATAAAACCAACCTAAACCAAACAGTTCTATTCAGGACGAGAACAAGGTCAACATTATAAACATTAACGTCTAGCGAGTAGTATGTCAGTTATAATCAGGACCAGAATAAGGTCAACATTATAAACATTAACGTCTAGCTAACAGTATGTCATTTATAATCAGGACGATAACAAGGTCAACATTATAAACATTAACGTCTAGCAAGCAGTATGTCAGTTATATGCAGGACGAGAACAAGGTCAACATTATGAACATTAACGTCTAGCTAACAGTATGTCATTTATAATCAGGACGAGAACAAGGTCAACATTATAAACATTAACGTCTAGCTAGCAGTATGTCAGTTATATGCAGGACGAGAACAGGGTCAACATTATAAACATTAACGTCTAGCAAGCAGTATGTCAGTTATATGCAGGACGAGAACAAGGTCAACATTATGAACATTAACGTCTAGCTAACAGTATGT
>MJUT01059086.1:69732-93426 GCA_002080005.1 Gigantidas platifrons
TACATGAACTTAGACTTATTGCTTGAGTACATGAATTGAGACTTAATTGTTTGAATACATGAACTTGGACTTATTGTTTGAGTACATGAAATGCAACTTCTTTGTTTGCACGCATCATTGTCTCGAAATCAGAATAATGTGTCCGAGTGGAGCAACATCTCTATTGTTTTAGTGATCTAGCACTATGAGAATCCAACTAAGCGTGTTGGTCTAGTACAAAGCGGATATCATCTTGATCTCATGATCATAGAATGTACATGTAATGTGTTCTAGACATAGCTGCAATATTGCCCATTTGGCGTTAAACTCACTCACTCTATTTTTTACATTAGGTGAATCATGATTTTTATTTTTTAATCCTTATATTTTCCACATTATTCAGATTTGCTCAGAATAAATCCGCACCAGTTTAGAGCTCGATTACCACATATGACGAGGTGTGTTCGACACAACTTAAATTGATAAAGGTTTACCATTCTCTTGCGGCATTGTGAGTACGTGTTTTTTCTCCACCAATAAAACTGACCACCACGACATATTATAACTGATATATTGTTGATAGTGACGACAAACACTAATAATCACAACCCTCTTACAGAGAGATTTCTTGTACAGATCTTAAGCGAGTATAAGATCATTTCATTGTAATCAGAATTACCCGGGTCAACGATTTAAAATGAAGAATAAGAAAGAAATCCAGTATATTATACTGTATAATAATTGAGCCCTTTTAAAAGATATAGCTCAGCATACTTATACTTTCATTCTGCATTGACAAATGCAGTAGCCTTTCACTGTAAATTAACTTTACTTCATCTCTGGATGCCCTCAGTTGACAGGACCCTCTGTGCTGCAGCGCCTATACCTTAATCCGATACTTCCCTTTTAAAGGCATATTGTCTACGATTTTGTTGAAAAATGTTAACTGTCCATAAATGATTTGCTTAAGCTATCATTAAACAGTTATACTGCAAAAGATACGATTTGTGTTCTTTTTTTTATAAAAAAAAGACCCAAAACTATCGTTATCGGAATTATTGTCCAGGATGACAGGAATTCAATTTAACCAGCCTCTATTCATATGAACTTCTATGTGAACCCGTCTTGAGCATGCGCACTGTTCACAAACAATAAACAACATGTCGGAAGAGAAAGTGTCAACGCCTGAAAGAAAGCAGACTTTGACGTACTCAGAGAGAAAGAAGAATAGAAGTGCAGTATCTCCCAAATGGAACAAATGCAGGATATATGTAAGGGATCAGTTGGACCGTTGGAACGAACTGAAGGAAGTGCTACGCGTCCAAACTCACGCTGAAGTGACAAATATTTTGCTTAATAGGTAAACCGGGCATGTTGCCTTCTTTTCTCAATCGTTTTTCATATTTTATAAATTTATGATGATGCCTATGATCATTTTCGGTAGATAGTATTCAATATATGTAATTTTGCATCTGGCACCAGCAAATTATTGTCAATGAGTAGCATAAAACGGCTGTATTTGTGAGGTAAACAAACACGACATGCTGCAGCATCCGGGCTACTGGCATAAACAATAGATAAAAATAGATTTGGCCTCGCTCAGGTCAGTACACAATTAATTAGCTTCCAGTAACGATGGTCAGCTTTTTTAAATCGAAAAAACAACGTTTCGTAGCGTATTCGCCAATAATTCGGTGTTTAATCTTCATTTTATACAGGTCAGTACGGAAAACGACAATAATTTAGGATACGAAAAAATATGCCTTTAATCTACATAAAATTCACGACAGGACATCGATGCACACGTCGCCTTTGTTTTAATTCTTCTAAAAACAAAGACAATGTACATGTAATAAATATTTCTCAATGTTCTGGTTCATCAGGGGCCGTCTTGGTCGTATGGTAGTTGGATTTACAACTACCTATACAATCAGTACCTATAACCACGAACGCTGCAAATTCGAAACGCACTCAGGCGATACAACATTATTTGATAAAGTGTGTCGGTGACTTACAGCAGGTCGGTGGTTTACTCCGAGTATTCTGGTTTCCTCTACCAATAAAACTGACCGCCACAATATAGCTGAAATATTGTTAAAAGTGGCGTCAAACACCATAAAGCAAACCAACCAAACGATCTTTATATCATATTAACGGATGACGACATACTCTCTTGCTCAACTAGATTACTGTAAGCCTTTACTTACTCAGATAATGAATTGCACCCTGAAATGCTAAGGTCTATACTAGTACACTTCCAAACACCGTCTATTTTACAACATGAGCCGGTATCACAATAATAATAAATCGTTCCATAAGTACACCTTTCATAACTTACAAACAAAAAACAACAGAACGTTGTTGTGGCAATGAAATATTAAATGTTTCTCTGCATTGAGGTGACAGAGTTCATAATTGGCAGTGCAAATATAATTCTTTAGTTTTAGCGTATTTTTAACCATGGAAGAATATATGCTGATTAAGAAAAGAAAGTTGCATTTGTGGCCTTGACTAACCATCTTCTTTTTCTATATTTAACAAAGTTTATTTTTCAGCAATCCTGCCATGGTTGTAAATCTTTTCACAATCAAAGCCACACACATTATACGGGAAATCTAAAATCTTTAAAGAAATGAGGCAGATATAGGACAACGAGGCAACGATTTTGGACTGCCGATGGAAAGGTATTGAGAGTTGTGTAGGGACGATATGCCACAGCCAGGTTCTCTGACACCCCTCCCCCATCATCAAAAAGGTAATAAGAAGTCGTAAATCAAAGGAAATACTACAAATGGATTATATGTCCGAAATATGGATGCGCCCATTTTTGTTTTTCGAGGGTCCGTGCTCCATTACTGAGTTATTACTATTACGATCACTGGGTCGGTATCTATACCTTTGGTGGTAGACTATTATTCCCCGATGGATACATCCGCTCAGTAATCAGTACTTCGCACACAGACTTGGATTATAAAATATATTTATTATTGAAATTTACAGTTCTGTAATAATGTAATTATTATTAACACTTAAATTCTCCCTCTTGACATCGTCCGAATTTAAATTATTTCTATTCTCTATCCATTGGCTAAATAAGAGACAAATCAGTATATATAGGATTGTTTGCTCGCAGTAACTTCATATTTTTTATGCGAATGCAAAATTTTATTAATTAACAATAGTGATACAAATAATATTTTAAATTATTACATAAATCAAACATTGTCAAAGTAATCAATGCAGGACTTCAACACCTCCTTTTCCTCAAGTCACTGTGAGCAATCTCGATACAATATCGTATAAACGTCCCATTTTATACCCCCATTTAATTAACCGCCAAGGCGTATCCCGTGCAACTACATGTAATACCATACAAATGATACATATCAAACAGACCCATCATAAACTGACAAACGAACAGACCGCATTAAAAATGGAAAACCCCAATAGACACAGATAGAAATACATTAATGTTCTCCTCTCTCAGATATATATTGTTTATTTGTTTTTTATGTATCGCTTCTACGTTTTTCATATTTGCTGTGAACTGCATCGACAGTGTAATGGTTAGCTTGCTCACCTTGAGTTTGGTAGATCGTGAGTTCGAGCCCAGATCTGATCAAACCAAAGACTATAAAATTGGTATTTGTTGATTCTACAATAAGCACGCAATAGAAGACATTAGACGACTATGACTATGTTGTTTAGACCTTCTACACTTAACAACCATATTGGCCCGGGCCGATATGGAAATGATCTTGTAGTAATCCAATAACCGGTTATTTTCCCGGGGTGTGAAAATATGGACAGTTTACTTCCTGTCATATTGGTCATGCAAAAATGACTTTATTTTAACTAAGTATGTAATAAGCCAAATTATCATATACTTGCTCAAGATATGTTTAATTTTGCAAATGTGATAAATTCGAAATGCACCAAGTCATATCTCACAGGGGTGTAATAACCTGATCCGTATTACATGGGGGTGTAATAATGTGTGCCGTATTACATGGGAGGTGAAATATGGATTTTTCAAAATGGCGGCCGGAAATTTTGCATCAAATCGAGTACATTTTATTTAGTTTTTCACAATTATTTTGTCATTCATTTTGGAAAAAATATGTTTTCCTTCCAAAATTCACGTTTTGCGGTCCGACCAGTTTTCGTTATTAATGTATCGTTGTTTACTTCCGTCGTCTGTTACTGTCAAAATGGATTACGAAGAAAACCTGGAAAATGCTCGTTATGCAACGAATGATGACACGACACTCCTTTATGAACCAAAGATTGCATCATCTTGTGTTGTTGTATTAAAAGTGTAACTGCATGAGGATTATGACTCTAAATACATATAATAAAAACGTAGATCTGTATATAATATGACATTGCATCACGATCAGCTCTCACACATGAAGAAAGACGCATTGACTTAAATAATCTGTCAGCAAAAGCTATCATTGCATTTTGTTTCCACAAAAAAATTAATGAATTCAGTTGTATTTAACTGGTGTATTCTCAAAATGTTTTTATCATAGAAAATTATTTTGAAATTCTAGAGCAAAAATACATTAAATTATGTTTTATTGATACATAAATTATCAAATTCAAAATCGGACATGAAATATATAGGGAATATTGGAATCGTACGAATACTTTTGTCCACAGTCTGTATATGATAAATAGGTTATGATATGGCATTTTTCATATTACATGCCATATCAACCTTCGACCCATATTAGCCCTCGGGCCTTCGGCCCTTGGGCTAATATGGAGGTCTCGGGTTGATATGACATGTAATATGAAAAATGCCATATAATAATCTATAAATATTACCCAGGTAATATGCCAAAATATTACAGTATCAAATATCACTACAGAAACTTACACGAAGTATAATAATGTGCGATTGTAATGTTATTGCCGACTTTGGAACGATAAATGATGAGTCCGTCATTGATTAAGAAGATATAGTACCCAAGTACCAATAAAATGTCGGGTAAATTTACAGGAGCACATTCCTGTCTTATGCTTCTTCGAGACCCTTGAAACATATAAATGTGTCCCCTCTTCGAAGACATCCGAATATGAATCCAGAAACTCCGTCACATAGAATGATTTTTTTTTCTCCACATGTGAAATTGTACCATTAAATAGTGTCCGCCGTGAAATAGTGTCCGCCCTTACAATTGTCTCCAATGATAAAGTCCGAGGACGGAATAAAGCACAGTGATGACTTCGCTCAGTCTGTGTAAGTACAAATATAATACAACCGAACACAATTTCACAGGACACTATTATGTCTTACAAAATCACGTAACATTACAAGAATTCTGAAATCATATATCAGATGTTTATGTGCTTTGTTTATGAACTTACTTGTTTTTACTTGTCTAAAAATTTTGTATCGAACACATTATTTACCTTAGACAGAAAATATTTACTTTAATTAAATTCCGCTAATTAACCTCTTAAACCATATTAAATTATATATCCAAGTTTTTGTGTTTTTTTAAATAAAGACGTCTGTCATACCATCATATTTAGTGTTGATATTCAAGTCTATAGTTACACTAAGTGGACATATGTGTTCGTCCCGAGATATTTTTCACACTTTTTTTTTGGAAAACTCTATACAGAGATTATTTCTTGGCCAATTTTACTGAAATTTTCGTTCACAAAAGTTTTTCGTCATAATTTTATTACAAATATTTGATTCTTAGTATTCAACTTTTCATGAATCAAATATAGTTTTGAATTCTTGAAGTTCAAAATTACTACAATTGTATAGTAGTTTGTCGCGTTCAAATTAAAAGTTGGGTTAAATTGTGATTTTTTTAATATGAAAGGCAAATATCGTGGAATTTTTGGATTAAATATTTTCACTTAATATGTCACTTAATTTTAACTAAAATCAACTGCATAACATTACAAATCCGCTCAAAAGCAGATTTTAAGAGCAAATCGCAAAATATTTGAAGGCAGATAATTCTGTTTTCCCGTACAGTAATGCAAATGATATGCGCGTGACCCAAGATTTGAACTCGTTCGGGGAGATTATCGCTCATGCGGAATGTTCAGTTGATGAAAAAAAATATATTCCGTGTGTACCACATAGGAATAATTGCAAAAATATAGGTTCACACGATATGAAACAGACAGATTCCTCAATAATCATTGTCAGGAATGTGTACGTGCTTACCTCGGAATTCATGATTGTTTAAAAATCTTTTCTTCACGAGGTCATGATAGACAATCATCGGACCAAAACTTTTCTTCACGAGGTCATGATCGGCAATCATCGGAAAAAAACAACCGAAAGTTAATCAGTCTAGATCTCCACAACAATGGCGTGGACGATAAACATGCACACGGATTTGCAGATTTCTAGTTGTTGGGAACATATTTCGACTTGAAACATCCATGAATAGCTTAGTAAGGGTACCGCCGTATTCCAAATTGAATTTTAAGGGGAAAATGTTCTTCACCCAAATCTGGTGTAATATTACTTTTTATAGAAAACTTTCAAAACGTATATGGCGTTTGATAGCGAAAATTTCAGCAGAATTTGTTAAAAAATAATCTCTGTATAATTTTTTTTAATTGTGGTTTTACATGAAATATTTAGGGTACAATCGGAGATGAGAAACAATTATTTCGACTTACTGTATCTCAATCTGGGATCAATCAATTTTCTTTTTGAATAAATGGTTCATCAAAATTGGTCAAGAAATAACTTCTGTATATTTGTTTGAAAAAAATTTGATTTTACATGAAATTTATAAGAAAATGTCGGAGGTGACGAACGTCCACGTAATCTAATGAATCTCAACCGGGGAGAAATAATGTTTCGTTTTGAATACTAAAAAAAGTAAATCGAAGTAAAATGCCGATCCCTGTGTGGTAGTATCGTCGGATTACTCAATTAAGGGACAGTCGTGTTCGTGATCGGATGGTAGCTTAAGTTACAACCACCTATGCAATCGGTGCCTATCACCACTAACGTTGTGAGTTCGAATCCCGCTCATGGTGAGGTGTACTCGATACAACATTATGTAATAAAGTATCTCAGTAACTTGCGGCAGGTCGGTGGTTTTCTCCGGGTACTCCGATATCCTCCACCAATAAAACTAACCACCACGAAATAGCTGAAATATTGTTGAAAGTGGCGTTAAACACCATGAACCTGAACCACATCAACGAAGATTGAAGAAAATATTATGTAAATTATGTTTATTTCCTTTCAATTGGTCTGTTACAATGTTAAAACTAAAAATTTAATAATTTTCACATCAAACTCTATATATTCATTAACTATATATCAAGCATTACAACTTACAGAATGTTTGTATAAAACAGATACATAAAACAAGTATTCCATAGGTAGATTTGCCCATATCTATGTAGTATATATATTCTGGAGAAAAATTAATCGACTAAATGTTCTAATGTAATGCGAACAACTGCGTATGTCGTTAAATACGTATGAAATCTGCCATTCCACGATCTGTAGTTTTGGAAATTCCTTAAAATTTTGTATTTAAATCAATATATTGAGAAGCGTAAATTAATAGATTTTTTAAGATTATTGTTTTGATACCACAACTACGAGTTGTATTAAATTGTATTTAAAACGGCGTAATTAAACAGTATAAGGAGATCACTAGAGCCAAAAGTACAAAATACAATGGAACAAAATCATAAACTTCCAAGTTGTTCAATACTAGTTGATCTATGACCAGAAACTTAAAATCACTGATATGAATTCGAACACAAATACCCACCTGAAGGGTTTAAGCTTGTAGACACTCGACCACGACTGAAGATGTCAACGGTCAATTCTTTACAACCCTCCGTGTCCCCCTAATAAATCTGATAGACACGATATAGCTGAAACTTTCATTAGATTTAGATTAGATTAAGCATATTTTATTGCTAAATATTATAACAATTGGATTGGACACAAATTATAACAATGTACAAGGGTCCTCTCCACATAATAGATAATTACAATATATAGTGCATGTGTCAGCAATAGTAAAATACAATATACAACATTATAAATAAATTCTTGTCACTGATGAAAAATGAAGAAAAAAGAAATACAAAAATACTTGTATGTGAAATGAGAGCAACGGGAACTTATTGATTTAAAAAAAAATGGGAGGGGGGTGTTGTGATCATAAATGTGTAAAACGTTTCGTTCATTTGATGTAAAGTTGTACAGATTTGAAAATTTGTAGATTTTGCATCTCACGTAAAGTGTCATCGCCAAAAATTAGGACTTCTATTTTTAGTTCATGAAGGAAAACTAGTCTTAATTTCAATTCTTCTCTTGCTTCGTTGTAAAGACAACATTCTAATATAAAATGAATTGCAACTTCAAATGCACACCCACATATACAGCATTGATCATTAGCCAAATGCACACGGAACAGATCAGCATTCAAGCTATTGGATCTATATCTCAGTCTAGTGTGAATTACATTTAAAATTCTACATCCAGCATTATAACATGGGGGAGTGGGTTATTGTTTGATTTTTAGTTGCTTGTTTAAATCTATTTAGAGTAGGTGCATTTCTTAATTGTGGACTTTATTCCATGAAGAAAGGAAAAAAGAGTTGCGAATAATTGTAATCTAGTGAGCGGATTTCTAAATTCGGTTTGGTTGCGCAAATTTAATTCATTTTCCTCTCTTATAAAAAGCAGTAAGCAGTCATATAAATATAATGGACTATCATTATTACGTATTTTGTAAAACAAGTTTATTTTTCTACTATGTCTACGAGAATGGAGGGGTTCCCACCCATTTTCAAAATATAGGGATTCTATGCTTGCAAGTCTTGGCAACCCAGTAACAATTCTAGCAGCTTCGTGCTGTATTTGTTCAATTTTATTTAGATCCAAAATAGTACAACCATCCCACAGTTCACACGCATACTCTAATAATGGCCTCATATTAGTCAAATATATTTTTTCGAGATTTTCACTGTTAAGATTGATTTTGAATTTGCGTAGCATAGACAGTTGACCAGATGTGCTTTTTAATATATTTTGAATGTAACAATGCCATTTACAGTTCGATGAAAACGTAACACCCAAATGTTTATGATTTTCTACAAATTCAACATCTTCATTATTGAAAAGTATTTGAGGTTTAACATTTCCCTGATTTGTTGAGAATAGTATACTTTCGTTTTTTTTGGGGTTTAAAATCCACTAACCATTTTGGTGACCAATTGTAAATTTTTATCATATCTGAATTTAATCTTTGTTCAATTTCATTTATATTAGAAGATGAATACGATAGTGATGTATCATCAGCAAACATTCCTGAAAGACTGAATATCGTCAGTGATATCATTGATATATAATATAAATAATAAAGGGCCTAACACTTATTCTTGTGGTAACCCACCTTTAACGTTCCCTACTTCTGAAAGACAATTTTGTAGAACAACTCTTTGATTTCTGTCACTTAAGTAATTTTCAAACCGACGCAACAAATTCCCGGAAATTCCATAAGCTTTTAATTTTTTAAGTAGGCCACGGTGCCAAACTTTATCAAAGGCTTTTGATATATCACAAAATACAGTACAAATAACTTCACTATTGTTTAAGGATAAACAAATATTGTGATAAATTTCAGTAAGTTGGTGAACGATAGAGTGCACGTGCATAAATCCGGACTGATATTTATAGATAAGAGAGTTGTCCAATAAGAAACTAAAAATATATTTCAAAACAACACGTTCAAACACTTTCCCAACACAACTAAGTAGACTAATTGGTCGATAATTTGATGGGTTCGCTTTCCCAATCTGTAGACATTCAAGTATGTCCTTTACTTCATCTGAAGTTACATGTAGAGTGTCTATTCTAATACCTGTGCGATCATGAAAATCGGGGGTAGGAACATTAGAATTTTCTATTTCAGTTATGGAGCAGAAAAAGTTATTTAAGATATTAGCTTTATCCTCATTATTTATTACGTACTCACCACAGTCCAATTTGTGCAATGGAGGGATGTTTGGGGAATGGTTAGTTTCCCATTAATTTGTTTTACCTATTTTTCAATATGATTTTGGATTTGACTTGACATTTTTATCTAACATATCATTAGCATTGATGAAAAATTGATCTCTTGCATACTTTATCATATTGTTAACTTTGTTCCGTTGGGTCTTATACTTACGTAGAAGAACAGGGGATTTATTTTGTTTTACCTGTTTATGGAGTCGATCTCTAATACACATTGCGCTTCCTATAGATGAGTTAAACCAAGGTTTAATTAGTAATACAAGATATGGGAGTGGGAATATGAGTTCTGGTGTTTAACGCCACTTTCAGTAATATTTCAGTTATATCGTGGAGCTCAGTTTTATTGGTGAGGGAAACCGGAGTACCCGGAGAAAACCACCTCCCGCAAGTCACTGACAAGCTTTATTACATAATGTTGTATCGAGTACACCTCACCATGAACGATAGGCACTGATTGTACAGGTAGTTGTACAATTAATCATAATGGACGTTGTAGGAAATTGTTCACTCGTCATGGGTCACCAAACGACAACTCCTAATAAACTACTGCTCGTAAAGATCACATGTAAGTGCTCATTCACCTGTGACCAGACTCTTGTAGATTTGCTTGTTCTGTACATGGGATTCGAACTCACAACTTTAGTGGTGATAGGCACTGATTTCATAGGTAGCCATAAATCCAACTACCGTACGATCACGACTAAGACGGCGCTTAGGAAGTAAATGGACATGAGATACTATTAATCGTTGCACTTAGACATAAATTCAAGTAAAGGAACAGCCCTTTTATTGCTGTTCTGTATTTCACAATCGCAGTAGGGTCATCGACAATGAGCGAAGCTCATACCCTACTATGAGTGTGAAACGGACCCTCGCATGTAATTGATTGGTACTCTTTACTTCTGTCGATAAACGCTACATCTGGGAATGTTTGCTTTGTTGTTTCCATGTAACACGGTGTCTATAATTTAGTATCCCTGATGCGGTGCTATCAACAAGAAGACAAAACACGGGTGAAGCAATCTTACAAATACCGTCATCATTATCCATTACAAATACAGACAAAAAGACATTTACGGGGCTCCCGTCAGGTAAATATAAAGACAACAAAACAATGTTGTAATAGTCAGTGCTATATTTGATATCATGCAGTCAATATCCAACTAATAAAAAAATAATAAACGTTAGATAAAGCCGAAGGAGCAATCAAGTATGGACAATCCAGAGACACTGACAACATTGAGCACACAAGACACAGGAAGAAGACAAAACACAACACACACAAAGCTCAAAAGATGAGCAACACGGACCCCACCAAAAACTGGAGGTGATCCCAGGTGTACGCAAAGGGTAAGCAATTCCTGCTTCTTATAAGACATCATGGAGTTACTCACATATATAGTCAAGTCAGATAAAAGTTTTGTCGGTGATACAGGAAAGAATAAAAAATCTACTTAAAAAGGAACAGATTCATTTGAGATATTAGGATATTTCGTAACGGTCAACCAGATCGTGATGACGACCGTATAATTTGTGTAGCTATGACTTCAACCAAGGAGCAACGTACCCTTGTTTGAGTACTTTTTGGATCAGCAGCTGAGATAGCTGTATATTGTTTATAATAGTTTGATTTGCCAATAGACAAAAAAAAAACATTTTCTATGCCAATTATATACACCAACCAAAATACCAACGCGTAGTTCTTATCAATAAAAGCATGATTTTGTAATTATGTCCCCCAAACGAAACTTCAGTTCAGTTTCGTTTGGGGAGACATTGTGTTTGCTCCGTTTCTTATTACGTCACCCCGACTACTGTCTGGTGATGTATTGTTATTCTACGTTTCTTTTTCACTATTATTCTTATTCTTATTATTCTTATTACGTCACCCCGACTACTGTCTGGTGATGTATTGTTATTCTACGTTTCTTTTTCACTATTATTCTTATTCTTATTATTCTTATTACGTCACCCCAACTACTGTCGGGTGACGTATTGCTATTCTACGTTTCTTTTTCACTATTATTCTTATTCTTATTATTCTTATTACGTCACCCCAACTACTGTCGGGTGATGTATTGTTATTCTACGTTTCTTTTTCACTATTATTATTATTATTATTATTATTCCACACATTTTTGTCCGCTCGATTTCTCGGAGATGCCTTGATCAAACTTTATGAAACCTTGTAGGAATATCATATGCCATGTGAAGTTGTGCCAATAAGGGTTGATTTTTTCAAAATGGCCGCCGTTGCCATGGAAACGGCCAAAATGCTAAAAAATTGAAAAACACAAAAATTATCATAGCAGGTTACTCACCGAACAGAAATTGATGAAACTTGATAGGAACAACATCCACATCTAGTGGAACGAGATAAGCCAAAACATCGGAATCGGTTGGACAAACTTTGCCGCAGTTGCCATGGAAACAAAAAAGGAGGGATTTAAAAAAAATTTCGATTCCTTTCATCAAACTTCATGAAATTTTGTAGGAATATCCACCGTAGTGTGTGGCAGCTTTTGGGGGGGTTGAAAAAATTCAAAATGGCGGCCGTTGCCATGGTAACCAAGGTGCAAAAATGCTAAATTCAAACCGTACAGCGGATCCTTTTGAAACTTGATACAAAAATATATTATCACTCAAAGTTGTGCTCTTTGTTTTTAAAATTTTCAAAATGGCCACCAATATAAAAATTAAAATAACTTGATTGTTAAAAATTTTTAAATGAAAAGATTTCAATGAAAATGGATATTTACAGGGAGTAAGACATGCTGCACCATATGACGACCATTTTGAATCCAAAATGGCCACCAAAATACAAAAATCCTCCGATTTGGGCGAAATTTGGTTTCCAAGTAGATTATGATGTTGCGAATTGTAGGGCGACCATATTGGTTTGCTATGGCGGCCATTTGCCATGGTAACCAAGGTGCAAACCGAGGTACCAAAATAATGGGGTGGGGTGACGTCCGCTATTGCTTTGCAATGGCAATTCTAGTTATTATTATTATTATTATTCTTTCTTTCTTCCGCCAAAAGTTTGTCCGACACATTTCTCGGCGACTACTGAACGGAAATCAATGACACTTCACAGGAATGTTAAGCACTATGAGTAGATGTCCAGACTACTTTTTGAATATTCAAAATGGCCGCCGTTGCCATGGAAACGGCCAAAATACTAAAAAATTGAAAAACACAAAAAAGATCATAGCAGGTTACTCGCCGAACAGAAATTGATGAAACTTGTTAGGAACAACATCCACATCTAGTGGAACGAGATAAGCCTAAAAAATCGGAATCGGTTGGACAAACTTTGCCGCAGTTGCCATAGAAACAAAAAAGGGGGGATTAAAAATATTTTTGGATTACTTTCATCAAACTTCATCAAACTTTGTAGGAATATCCACCGTAGTGTGTGGCAGCTTTTGGGGGTGAACAAATTCAAAATGGCGGCCGTTACCATGGTAACCAAGGTGCAAAAAATGTTAAATTCAAACCGTACAGTGAATCCTTTTGAAACTTGACACAAAAATAGATCATCACTCAAAGTTGTGCTCTTTGTTTTAAAAAATTTTAAAATGGCCGCCAATATAAAAATTAAAAAAATCGTTAAAAAATCAAAAATGAACAGATTTCAATGGAAATGGATATTTACAGGGAGTAAGACATGCTGCACTATTATATGGCGACCATTTTGGTTTGCTATGGTAGCCATTTTGAGCCAAAAATGGCCACCAAAATACAAAAATCCTCCGATTTGGGCGAAATTTTGTTTCCAAGTAGATTATGATGTTGCGAATTGATATCCATCGTTTGGGAGCCATATTATGATCCTTAAGATCATATCATATCTTGTTATTTCTTGCTATGTTCTCACACTATTCTTCATTCATACCACTAGTACCTGTATTGTTCGTTTGGGGGACATTTGTAAGGCTCTGCGTTACAGTAACCAATATTTAGAATATGAAAATTTTTGTTTTTCAGACATTTGATATGCATGACCCATCAACTGTTTGATAAGACTACATAATGGCTACCCTGTATAACCATTTAGTTTTCAAGGGCCCGGGTCGCTCAATGAGTTAGGTAGTTGGATTACCTAACCACTCATACAAGCCCATCACCAATACGGCGTGGGTTCGCGCCCGGCTTTGTAAATTACAAACTAGAGGCTCTGGAGAGCCTGTCATCACTCACCTGGTAATAATTGGCAGTGTTAATCCTTAGGAACGTGAAGTCTAACAAAGATTCATATTTTCTTGCGACTTAAGACGCAATTTGCTTACTATTGAATGTGTGCCCCATAAATTCTGAAAACCTAAAGTGAAAATTAAAATCTCCCATGGTAAGTATATTAGACTGCTTAAGTTTTAATTCTTGAAGAAGGTTATCAACAAGCATATTTTTCAAGTCTTTCTGTTTGCAGATAGGAGCAGCATAGAACAAATCAAGTCAACTGGCTTGGTACTTTCTGAGAAGAACAACTCAGTACAAATTCCCATTGGGTCTTGTAGGCTTCTATGTTAAACTTTGTTCGTCTATGGCGGCCATCTTGAATTTCCAATCGGAACCAAATTTACAATT
Organism: Gigantidas platifrons; assembly: GCA_002080005.1. NCBI lineage: Eukaryota > Metazoa > Mollusca > Bivalvia > Mytilida > Modiolidae > Gigantidas > Gigantidas platifrons. The sequence goes on from MJUT01059086.1 coordinate 84,341, forward strand.
TAGGTAGAGGACCATCCATAGATCATTCACACTAGAAAAAAAATTCAATTGAATCAGTAGTTTCTGACCAGAAGATTTTTAAAGATTGACAAATCAGAAAACATTATCTACCCCTGGCAGCCATGTTTAATTACCGATCAGCACCAAAATTACAATTCTGGTAAAGGACCTACTGGTATGTTAAACTTCATCCGTCAATGGAGGTCACCTTGAATTTCCAATCTGCACCAAAATAATAGNNAATAGTTTGATTTGCCAATAGATAAAAAAAAACATTTTCTATGCCAATTATATACACCAACCAAAATACCAACGCCTAGTTCTTATCAATAAAAGCATGATTTTGTAATTATGTCCCCCAAACGAAATTTCGTTTGGGGAGACATATTGTGTTTGCTCCGTTTCTTATTACGTCACCCCGACTGCTGTCGGGTGACGTATTGCTATTCTACGTTTCTTTTTCACTATTATTATTATTATTATTCCACACATTTTTGTCCGCTCGATTTCTCGGAGATGCCTTGATCAAACTTTATGAAACCTTGTAGGAATATCATATGCCATGTGAAGTTGTGCCGTTAAGGGTTGTTTTTTTCAAAATGGCCGCCGTTGCCATGGAAACGTCCAAAATGCAAAAAAAAATGAAAAACACAAAAATGATCATAGCAGGTTATTCGCCAAACAGAAATTGATGAAACTTGATAGGAACAACATCCACATCCAGTGGAACGAGATAAGCCAAAAAAATCGGAATCGGTTGGACAAACTTTGCCGCAGTTGCCATGGAAACAAAAAAGGGGGGATTTAAAACATTTTTGGATTCCTTTAATCAAACTTCATGAAATTTTGTAGGAATATCCACCGTAGTGTGTGTGTGGTAGCTTTTGGAGGGTTGAAAAAATTCAAAATGGCGGCCGTTGCCATGGTAACCAAGGTACAAAAAATGTTAAATTCACTCCAAACTTCACAAATTGTTGCAGTAATGTTTCCTGTCACAAGCACATCTAGTGGAACGAGATAAGCCAAAAAATTCGGAATCGGTAGGACAAACTTTGCCGCGGTTGCCATGGAAATAAAAAAGAGGGATTGTCAATTTTTTTTGATTTCTTTCATCAAACTTCATGAAACATCGTAGGAATATTCACCGTAGTGTGTGGAAGCTTTTGGCGTGTTGATCAAATTCAAAATGGCGGACGTTGCCATGGTAACCAAGGTGCAAATTTTTTTAATTTATTCCAAACTTCAAGAAACTTTACAGTAATGTTTCTTGTCACATGCAGATTTGGAAACAGAGATATTAAGTTTCAAAATGGCTGCAGTTAGTTTGTGGAAGCTTTTAATTGGTTGAAAAAATTCAAGATGGCTGCCATTACCATGGACACCGAGGTACCAAAATAATGGGGTGGGGTGATGTCCGCTATTGCTTTGCAATGGCAATTCTAGTTCTTATTATTATTCTTCCACACATTGTTGTCCGCTCGATTTCTCGGAGATGCCTTGATCAAACTTTATGAAACCTTGTAGGAATATCATATGCCATGTGGAGTTGTGCCGTTAAGGGTTGATTTTTTCAAAATGGCCGCCGTTGCCATGGAAACGGCCAAAATGCTAAAAAATTGAAAAATACTAAAATGATCATAGCAGGTTCATCGCCGAACAGAAATTGATGAAACCTGATAGGAACAACATCAACATCTAGTGGAACGAGATAAGCCAAAAAAATTCTGAATCGGTTGGACAAACTTTGCCGCAGTTGCCATGGAAACAAAACAGGGGGATTTAAAAAAAATTTGGATTCCTTTCATCAAGCTTCATGCAACTTTGTAGGAATATTCATCGTAGCTTTTGGGGGGTTGAACAAAATTCAAAATGGCGGCCGTTGCCATGGTAACCAACGTGCAAAAAATGTTAAATTCAAACCGAACAGCGGATCCTTTTGAAACTTGATTCAAAGATAGATTATCACTCAAAGTTGTGCTCTTTGTTTTTAAAATTTTCAAAATGGCCGCCATTTCAAAATGGCCATCAATATAAAAATTAAAATAACTTGATTGTTAAAAATTCAAAAATGAAAAGATTTCAATGAAAATTGATATTTACAGGGAGTAAGACATGCTGCACCATATGACGACCATTTTGGTTTGCTATGGTGGCCATTTTGAATCCAAAATGGCCACCAAAATACAAAAATCCTCCGATTTTAGGCGAAATTTGGTTTCCAAGTAGATTATGATGTTGCGAATTGTATGGCGACCATATTGGTTTGCTATAGCGGCCATTTGCCATGTTAACCAAGGTGCAAACCGAGGTACCAAAATAATGGGGTGGGGTGACGTCCGCTATTGCTTTGCATTGGAAATTCTAGTTATTATTATTATTCTTCTTCTTTCTTTCTTCCGCCAAAAGTTTGTCCGACACATTTCTCGGCGACTACTGAACGGAAATCAATGACACTTCACAGGAATGTTAAGCACTATGAGTAGATGTGCAGACTACTTTCGGAATATTAAAAATGGCCGCCGTTGCCATGGAAACGGCAAAAATGCTAAAAATAAATGAAAAACACAAAAATGATCATAGCAGGTTACTCGCGAACAGAAATTCATGAAACTTGTTAGGAACAACATCCACATCTAGTGGAACGAGATAAGCCAAAAAAATCGCAATCGGTTGGACAAACTTTGCCGCAGTTGCCATAGAAACAAACTAGAGGCTCAGCCCACTGAGCCTGTATCGCTCACCTGACAATAGAATGATACTGAAGCAAATTTCAAAGGGAGATAATCATTACCTTAACTGTTTCTATATTTATGCATAAAAGATAATGTCTTTGGGCCAGGTGAGCTAAAAAATTATGAAAAAAGGGCAATAACTCCTAGACATGTAATAAGATTTACTTCAAAATTGCAGGGCATGTAGATCTTGACAAGCTGAACATGTTTTCAGTTTACACTTAACATCTATCTCTTATAGTTTTTGAAATAAAGGATGAAAAGTATTAACATTTTTAAACTTTGATGAAAAAAGGGCACTAACTTCAAGATGGGTAATCAGATTTACTTCAAAATTGCAGGCTAGGTAGATCTTGACATGCTGAACATGTTTGCTGTTTAAAATTAACATCTATCTCTTATAGTTTTTGAAATAAACAAGAGGAATAACTCTTCACACTGTTGTTGGACATTTTCAACTGTGGAACTTTTTTGTAGATCTTGACATGAAAATTTTTGCAGTTTAAATTTAACATCTATCTCTTATAGTTTTTGAAATATAAGACGAAAAGTATTAAAATTTTAAAAATATGATGAAAAAAGGTTGATAACTCCTAAATGGGTAATGGCATTTACTTAAAAATTGCTGTGTAGGTAGATCTTGACATGCTGCACATTTTTGCAATTTAAACTTAATATCTATCTCTTATGGTTTTTGAAATATAAGAGGAACAAAATTAAAATTTTTAAAATTTGATGAAAAAAAGGCGATAACTTCAAAATGGGTAATGGCATTTACTTCAAAATTGCAGTGTAGGTAGATCATGACATGCTGCACATTTTTGCAATTTAAACTTAATATCTCTCTCTTATAGTTTTTGAAATATAAGACGAACAGTATTAAAATAAAATAAAAATTTGTAGGGTATGTAGATCTTGCCATGCTGAACATGTTTGCAGTTTAAACTTAATATCTATCTCTTATAGTTTTTGAAATAAAGGACGAAAAGTATTAAAATTTTAAAAATTTGATGAAAAAAGGGCAACAACTCCAAAATGGGTAATGGCATTTACTTAAAAATTGCAGGGTAGGTAGATCGTTACATGCTGCACATTTTTGCAATAAAAACTTAACATCTATCTCTTATAGTTTTTGAAATATAAGACGAAAAGTATTAAAAAAATTAAAATTTGATGAAAAAAGGGCAATAACTCCAAAATGGGTAATGGCATTTACTTCAAAATTGCAGTGAAAGTAGATCTTGACATGCTGAACATGTTTGCTGTTTAAACTTAACATCTATCTCTTATAGTTTTTGAAATAAAGGACGAAAAGTATTAAAATTTTAAAAATTTGATGAAAAAAGGGCAATAACTCCAAAATGGATAATGGCATTTACTTCAAAATTGCAGTGAAAGTAGATCTTCACATGCTGCACATTTTTGCAATTTAAACTTAATATCTACCTCTCATAGTTTTTGAAATATAAGACGAACAGTATTAAAATTTTAAAAACATTTGATGAAAAAAGGGCAACAACTCCAAAATGGGTAATGGGATTTACTTCAAAATTGCAGGGTAGGTAGATCTTGACATGCTGAACATGTTTGCAGTTTAAACTTGACATCTATCTCTTATAGTTTTTGAAATAAAGGACGAACAGTATTAAAATTTAAAAAAATTTGATGAAAAAAGGGCAACAACTCCAAAATGGGTAATGGCATTTACTTTAAAATTGCAGTGTAGGTAGTTCTTCACATGATGCACATTTTTGCAATGAAACTTAACATCTATCTCTTATAGTTTTTGAAATAAAGGACGAAAAATATTTAAATTTTAAAAATTTGATGAAAAAAGGGCAATAACTCCAAGATGGGTAATTAGATTTACTTCAAAATTGCAGGGTAGGTAGATCTTGCTGTGCTGATCATTTTTATCCCTGTCAGATTTTTGATATTATTAACGGTTTTTGAGTTATTACCCAAAAACCTGCAATTTTACCATACGTTCTATTTTTAGTAACAGCGGCCATGTTTGTTGGCCGAATGGAAAAAAATGAAGAAATTTTATAGAGGATCTTACATAGATGCTTCCTGCCAAGTGTGGCTCTATTTGGCCAAGCAGTTTCAGAGAAGAAGATTTTTTTAACATTAGCCGATCAGAAACAAGAATTGCCCTTGGCAGCCATATTTGATAGCAGAACGGGACGAAATGAAGAAACTTTATAGAGGACCTTATATAGATGTTTTCTGCCAAGTTTGGTTCCATTTGGCCCAGTTGTTTCAGAGGAGTAGATTAAAATATGACAAAGTTAACGGACGGACGACGAACGGACGATGGACGCCAAGTGATGGCAATACCTCACATGACCCTTTGGGTCAGGTGAGCTAAAAAGGGGGATTAAAAATATTTTTGGATTACTTTCATCAAATTTCATGAAACTTTGTAGGAATATCCACCGTAGTGTGTGGCAGCTTTTGGGGGTTGAAACAATTCAAAATGGCGGCCACTGCCATGGTAACCAAGATGCAAAAAATGTTAAATTCAAACCGTACAGCAGATCCTTTTGAAACTTGACACAAAAATAGATCAAAGTTGTGCTCTTTGTTTTTAAATTTTTAAAATGGCCGCCAATATAAAAATTTTAAAAAAATCGTTAAAAAATCAAAAATGAACAGATTTCAATGGAAATGGATATTTACAGGGAGTAAGACATGCTGCACCATATGGCGACCATTTTGGTTTGCAATGGTGGCCATTTTGTGCCAAAAATGGCCACCAAAATACAAAAATCCTCCAATTTGGGCGAAATTTTGTTTCCAAGTAGATTATGATGTTGCGAATTGATATCCATCGTTTGGGAGCCATATTATGATCCTTCAGATCATATCATATCTTGTTATTTCTTGCTATGTGCTCACACTATTCTTCATTCATACCACTAGTACCTGTATTGTTCGTTTGGGGGACATTTGTAAGGCTCTGCATTACAGTAACCAATATTTAGAATATGAAAATTTATGTTTTTCAGACATTTGATATACATGACCCATCAACTGTTTGATAAGACTACATTATGGCTACCCTGTATAACCCTTTAGTTTTCAAGGGCCCGGGTGGCTCAATGAGTTAGGTAGTTGGATTACCTAACCACTCATACAAGCCTATCACCAATACGGCGTGGGTTCGTGCCCGGCTTTGTAAATTACAAAAAAGGGTGCATTCGACTCGCAGCCGCAAGTGATAAAGTTTACCAGTTGCTTGCCCATGGTCGGTGGTTCTCTCCGGGGATTCCGGCTTCTTCCACCAGTAAAACTGGTCGCCATGATATAACTGAAATATTGTTCAAAGTGGCGTTAAGCACAATGAAAAAAAATAAAAAAAAACCTCTAGTTTGCTTGCTTCCAAAGACTTTACAATTAGTTAACTTTCAAATATTTTGACTAATGAAGGTTATTCTAGAAATGCGTCCTGTACACTTAATTAGATTTCTACGTTTTTATTATGAATATAATTTTTCCACAATAGCTTATCTACTTTTTTTGTTATTATTTATTTATTTATTTATTTAAGAAGTAAATCATGGAAGCCAGAATGTGTTGGGGGTTTTAACATGGATTGGCGGATATTAGTAAATTACTAATATTCGCCAATCCATCTTAAAACACAAAACACATTCTGGCTTCCATGATTTATTTCGATTCTGATATGTCTAAGAGTACAAATACGGTAGTATGCTTTGTTTGGAAGACGGTAATGTATATTTACGTTTGCGGAAAATGTCGCACACAATTTATGCGGCCAATGGAAAAGTCACTCACATTCACCGCGCATGTGCTAATGAGATTATACCGAATGGATGACTCGCTCGTTTGTTAACAAAGCGAAAGAAGGAGGTCATGTTAGAATTATTATTATTTTTAGGGTTGGGGTAATAATGCCAACATAACATATAGTTCCTAGTACAATTGTATTCAACCTATTTATTAAGACGACAATTATTCATGTCATCTTTAGTTGTTGCCATAAATATAGTTGTATTGGTTTACATTGATTTCCCAAACCTTGATACACGACACAGCATAATAATCTCATCAAAATGTAGCTTGCTGTCGTCATGATATAGCTGAAAAACTGCTCAACGATCAATCACTTACTCATTATCTATTATAATACAGTGTCTTCATCACATGAAATAATAGGAAAGAACTTTCCCAGAAATGGCTTTATAATTTATTAACAAAAAATAAGAAATATTAATAATATATGAGAATATTCAGTAATCTAAAACACACAACAAGAAACTGCATCAAAGGTGTACATTTTAATTACTTTATATATCCAATAATAGTTAATTACTTATTGAAGATTTTCTTGAAGATAACATGACATTTTCGCAGATTATTTTTTATATTTTATAAGAAAATAGATTCAAACCTATATGCATGTATGTGTAAATACAAATTGAATAACTAGAATTGTGAGTGACCGACCTCACTGAGTGATACCCCCCGTTTGCAGTTTAGTAGGAGTTGCAATTACAAGGTGCCTGCCCCCCCCCTTTTTGTGAAAGTATAAGTTGAATTATCTCCCCTTTTAAAATTTGGACAGCAACCATATTCCTTCATGGACATCTGCAGGTAGTGTACTACAAGTGTGTAAAGTTTCATAAAAATCCAATAAGCCGTTTAGGAGAAGTTGCGAATACAAGGTACATGCCCACCCCTCTTTTCGTGAAAGTATAAGTGGACAGTATAATTTGAATTATCTCCCCTTTTAAATTTTGAATAGCAACCATATTTCTCCATGCACATCTGCAGGCAGTGTACTACAAGTGTGTAAAGTTTCATAAAAATCCAATAAGCCGTTTAGGAGGAGTTGCGCTTACAATGTACATGGACGGACGAACAGGGCGATTCATATATACCCCCCCCCCCCCGGGGGGGGAGGGTATAATAAATAACATGTGGCACAGTACTGGTATTCACAGGTATTATCAAGATAAAACAAATAGAATGTGAGGTGAAGAAAGAACATTGAAACCTTCCAAATCCAATAATGAATAAACCTGATCTATTGTACAATTCTAGCTTCACAATTATGCAGTTCAATACTGTAAATCATGTTAAATATGGCGAAATTTTTCCAAACATAAAAGTTGGTCCAAAAGATGTTGGGTTTTGACAGCTTTCACTGTACTCCAGTATGTTTTTTGTCTACACCAATCAGATTCATGGAATCGTATAAGTAATGATATATTCAGGATAACATTTGGATCTATCATAGACTGTAAATTCTCTACAATATTCTGGCCATTCTCCAACAACTGAGTCATATAGTTCTGGATGATTAGTACACACACCCATACAGCCAGATTTACATGGAGGTCTGGTGAGGTCTTCAATGTTCTTAGGAGTGGTAAAGACATCTCCAAGATTAACTCTCATGAGAAACATCTTACAGTTACCATTCTGATCTGAAATAGAGGTTTTATTATGATTTATACTGACTATTGTGTGCACTAAATAATTATGTTGTTGTCATAATAAATCTGTCCTTTCCACATTCAAGACATCACCGAATTTCTAACAAAAGTAGCGGGGCCCGAGTGGCTCAATGAGTTATGTCGTTGGATCTAACAACTCATACAAGCTTATCACCAATACGGCGTGGATTCGCGCCCGGCTTTGTAAATTACAAAAATGGTGCACTCGACTCGCAACCGCAAGTGATAAAGTTTACCAGTTGCTTGCCCATGGTAGGTGGTTCTCTCCGGGTACTCCGGCTTCCTCCACTACTAAAACTGGTTGCCACGATATAGCTGATATATTGTTGAAAGTGGCGTTAAACACCAAAAATCAAATCAAATCTAACAAAAGTAACATAACGAGTGATACAAGTGGAGCAGGAACAACTTACCGTCCTGGAGCACCTGAATTCACCCCGTTTTTAGTGGGGTTTGTGTTGTTCAATCTTTAGCTCTTTGTGTAGTGTTTTGTAGATCATTATTTTTCCTTTTGTCCTCTTTTCTTCTTTGCTCATTGTATTATCTGTCCTTCGAGTTACGGCTTCAGATTATCCCTTCGTTATTTTCAAGCTTTTTTTTGTATATATGTACTTTTTATTACTGTCATTGGGTTGACCTCTGGTGGACTATAAGTCCCCTTGGGTATCTTCCGCCCAGTAGTCAGTGCTTCTGCACTAACATGGTTAACTAGATATATCTATTATTGAAGCTTACAGTTCCTAAATAATGTAATAATTATCAAAGCTTAGGCTCCCCCTCTCTCAGGCATTGGTGACCTTATCAAAGCTTAGGCTCCCCCTCTCTCAGGCATTGGTGACCTTATCAAAGCTTAGGCTCCCCCTCTCTC
>MJUT01059086.1:93818-114280 GCA_002080005.1 Gigantidas platifrons
CAAATCAAATCTAACAAAAGTAACATAACCAGTGATACAAGTGGAGCAGGAACAACTTACCGTCCTGGAGCGCCTGAATTCACCCCGGTTTTAGTGGGGTTTGTGTTGTTCAATCTTTAGCTCTCTGTGTAGTGTTTTGTAGATCATTTATCCCTTCGTTATTTTCAAGCTTGTTTTGTATATTATGTACTTTTTATTACTGTCACTGGGTTGACCTCTGGTGGACTATAAGTCCCCTTGGGTATCTTCCGCCCAGTAGTCAGTGTTTCTACACTAACATGGTTAACTAGATATATCTATTATTGAAGCTTAAAGTACCTAAATAATGTAATAATTATCAAAGCTTAGGCTCCCCCTCTCTCGGGCATTGGTGACCTTATCAAAGCTTAGGCTCCCCCTCTCTCGGACATTGGTGACCTTATCAAAGCTTAGGCTCCCCCTCTCTCAGACATTGGTGACCTTATCAAAGCTTAGGCTCCCCCTCTCTAGGGCATTGGTGACCTTATCAAAGCTTAGGCTCCCCCTCTCTCGGACATTGGTGACATTATCAAAGCTTAGGCTCCCCCTCTCTCGGGCATTGGTGACCTTATCAAAGCTTAGCCTCCCCCTCTCTCGGGCATTGGTGACCTTATCAAAGCTTAGGCTCCCCCTCTCTCAGGCATTGGTGACCTTATCAAAGCTTAGACTCCCCCTCTCTCGGGCATTGGTGACCTTATCAAAGCTTAGGCTCCCCCTCTCTCGGGCATTGGTGACCTTATCAAAGCTTAGGCTCCCCCTCTCTCGGGCATTGGTGACCTTATCCAATTTTGGCTACCCTGTTTAGGCCCTTTTAGTTTCTTGCTTCCAAAGACTTTTAAAATACTTGGCTTTCCAATATTCGACTTCAGAATACCTGATGAAGGCTATTCCAGAAATGCGTCGTGCGTACTAAATGAAATACCAACGATTTTTTTTTTATTATAGCACTGTACGATATTCATGACATGAACATTTCTAAGGATTTGATACTAATTGTTTGGTTTATGGTGCTTAACCCCACTTTCAACAATATTTCAGTTATATCGTGGTCAGTTTTATTGACAGAGGCAACCGGAGTACCCAGAGAAAACCACCGACCTGTCGCAAGTGACTGACAAACTTTATCACATAATGTTGTATCGATTACACATCGCCATGAACAGGGTTCGAACTCACAACGTTAGAGGTGATAGTCACTGGTTGCACAGGTAGTTGTAAATCTACCATACGACCACGACGTCTTATAAAATTAACAAAATATTTAATCCATGGTAAGATTATTTTGTATCTAATTTATATACGCTTCATATAATGCTAAAATGTCTCTCAGAGCACGGTAAGAAGAGTTTGAAGATACCAAACGGGTACTAAGAATCCGTAAATCGAAGAAGTGCATACAACACAATGGCCAAAAGAAAATATACAAAAGGACAAAAAATGATTTACAAACTGTTTTTTTTCTGTTCTGTAGATGTTGGTATGTGAAGAAGTCTTAATGTCTGCAACATATCTGACTGGAACAAATACAGTCAAACCTGCCTTAATGGGCATCTCTATATATAACAAATCACTGTCTATAAAGGGCAGTCTCATTGTCTCATTTTTTCTATTAATGTATAGCGCATATAATTTTTATCCTGTATTATATAAAGGGCGACGGTTCATAAAGGGTACATTTTGTGATTTTCTTGAGTGCCCTTTATATATAGGTTGGACTGTACTAGTAAACTCTGGGAAATATAACAATCTATGTAATGTCTAAGTATAACCTGCATAGCCATGTGAAAAATGTTTAACTAAATTTAACATGTATAACCATGCGAAGAATGTCGGACTAATTCTAACCTGCATAACCATGCGAAAATGGCTGACTAATTCTAACCTGTATAGCCATGCGAAACATGTCTAACTAAATCGAACCAGTATAGCCATGCGAAACATATCTGACTAATTCTAACCTGTATAGCAATGTGAAACATATCTGACTAAGTCTAACCTGTATAGCCATGTAAAACATGTCTGACTAATTCTAACCTGTATAGCCATGCAAAACATATCTGACTAAGTCTAACCTGTATAGCCATGTAAAACATATCTGATTAAGTCTAACCTGTATAGCCATGTAAAACATATCTGACTAATTCTAACCTGTATAGCCATGTGAAACATATCTGACTAAGTCTAACCTGTATAGCCATGTAAAACATATCTGACTAATTCTAATCTGTATAGCCATGCAAAACATATCTGACTAAGTCTAACCTGTATAGCCATGTAAAACATGTCTTATTACATCTCACTTGTATAGCCATGCGAAACATATCTGACTAAGTCTAACCTGTATAGCCATGCGAAACATATCTCACTAAGTCTCACCTGCATAGCCATGCGAAACATATCTGATTGATTATAACCTGTATAGCCATACAAAACATATCTGACTAAGTCTCACCTGTATAGCCATGTGAAACATATCTGACTAAGTCTCACCTGTATAGCCATGCGAAACATATCTGACTAAGTCTCACCTGTATAGCCATGCGAAACATGTCTTATTACATCTCACTTGTATAGCCATGTGAAACATGTCTCACTAATTCTAACATGTATAGCCATGCGAAATATGTCTGTGTAAGTCTAACCTGTCTAGCCATACAAAACATATCTGACTAAGTCTAACCTGTATAGCCAAACGAAACATATCTGACTAAACCTCACCTGTATAGCCACGCAAAACATATTTGACTAATTCTAACCTGTCTAGCCATACAAAACATATCTGCCTAAGTCTAACCTGTCTAGCCATACAAAACATATCTGACTAAGTCTAACCTGTATAGCCATACGAAACATATCTGACTAAGTCTAACCTGTATAGCCATGTGAAATATATCTGACTAATTCTAACCTGTATAGCCATATGAAACATGTCTGACTAAGTCTAATCTCTATAGCAATGAGAAACATATTTGACTAAGTCTAACCTGTATAACCATGCGAAATATGTCTGTGTAAGTCTAACCTGTATAACCATGCGAAATATATCTGATTAATTCTAACCTGTATAGCCATACGAAACATATCTGACTAAGTCTCACCTGTATAGCCATGTGAAACATATCTGACTAATTCTCACCTGTATAGCCATGCGAAATATGTCGGTCTAAGTCTAACCTGTCTAGCCATTCAAAACATATCTGACTAAGTCTAACTTGTATAGCCATACGAAACATATCTGACTAAGTCTCACCTGTATAGCCATGCGAAACATATCTGACTAATTCTCACCTGTATAGCCATGCGAAATATGTCGGTCTAAGTCTAACCTGTATAGCCATTCAAAACATATCTGACTAAGTCTAACCTGTATAGCCATACGAAACATATCTGACTAAATCTCACCTGTATAGCCATGTGAAATATATCTGACTAATTCTAACCTGTATAGCCATACGAAACATGTCTGACTAAGTCTAACCTGTATAGCCATGTGAAACATATCTGACTTTGTATCACCTGTATAGCCATGCGAAACATATCTGACTTTGTATCACCTGTATAACCACGCGAACCATATCTGACTAAGTCTAATTTCTATAGCAATGAGAAACATATTTGACTAAGTCTAACCTGTATAGCCATACAATTCATGTCTGACTAAATCTTATCTCTATAGCAATGAGAAACATATTTAACTTAAGTCTAACCTGTATAGCCATGCGAAACATGTCTGACTAAGTCTAATCTCTATAGCAATGAGAAACAGATTTGACTAAGTCTAACCTGTATAGCCACTCGAAACATATCTGACTAAGTCTAATCTCTATAGCAATGAGAAACATATTTGACTAAGTCTAACCTGCATAGCCATGCGAAATATGTCAGTAATAATAATCTAGTGCATATGCAAGTTATAAATTATTAAGTACATATCAGACTAAGTCTCACCTGTATAGCCATGCGAAACATATTTGACTAATTCTAACCTGTATAGCCATGCGAGACATATCTGACTAAGTCTCACCTGTATAGCCATGCGAAATATGTCTGTCTAGGTCTAACCTGTATAGCTATGCAATACATGTCTTATTACATCTCACTTGTATAGCCATGCGAAACATGTCTCACTAATTCTAACCTGTATAGCCATGCAAGATATGTCTCTCTAATTCTAACATGTATAGCCATGCAAGATATGTCTCTCTAATTCTAACCTGTATAGCCATGCAAGATATGTCTCTCTAATTCTAACCTGTATAGCCATGCGAAACATATTTGACTAATTCTAACCTGTCTATCCATACAAAACATATCTGACTAATTCTAACCTGTATAGCCATGCGAAACATATCTGACTTTGGTATCACCTGTATAGCCACATGAAATATATCTGACTAAGTCTAATCTCTATAGCAATGAGAAACATATTTGACTAAGTCTACCTCTGTATAGCCATACGAAACATGTCTTACTAAGTCTAATCTCTATAGCAATGAGAAACATATTTGACTAAGTCTAACCTGTATAGCCATACGAAACATGTCTGACTAAGTCTAATCTCTATAGCAATGAGAAACATATTTGACTAAGTCTAACCTGCATAGCCATGCAAAATATGTCTGACTAAGTCTAATCTCTATAGCAATGAGAAACATATTTGACTAAGTCTAACCTGTATAGCCATGTGAAATATGTCAGTAATAATAATCTAGTGCATATGCAAGTTATGAATTATTAAGTACATATCAGACTAAGTCTCACCTGTATAGCCATGTGAAACATGTGCTTCTTCTGCTGAATATATACCATTGCCAAGTCGAAGGCGGCCAAAATTCATCTTGGCAAGTCTATCATCGAATCCTTGTTGTGTTATGACATCAACCAGAGTTCGTTTTGTACCATGGAACAAAAACACTTCGTTGATTTCTGGATGAAGATGTTTCTTCATCTCGCTGTCGATATATCCCATGGAATCTGGTGCACCACGTGATCCTTTGGTGTTGGCCAATGGAATGCTGGCCCCATCTACGGAAGCTTTTCGGAATGATCTTTGACATTCATGAGCATATTGCTCAAACAGAGATATATTTTCGACTCGATCTATAGACCTTACTGTTGCTTTCTGTTTACCCATTGTATTGATGAACGCTTTTGTTATAGACTGGACAATTTTAGCATCTGGTTGTTCTCGTTTACAACTGTTTCCTTTTGCAGTGGTATTCCATTCTTTTATCGTTTTTGAGCTTTTAAAATGACTCCAGTACTTAGGGGGCCTAGGGTCTTCTCTATATTTCCATTTGAAGTATGCTCGAGTTCCTTTTTGTGGCATTACCATTGGCTGCCGTGGACCTGATTGTAAGTAAAAATAGACACACATTTAATATGGAATTGTATAATATTATATGTCCTTATATATGTGACACCATATACATGTATTGACCATCAACGATGTCATTTATAGGTATGACACATCTTTGTCATATTCCGAGTGGAATGTGATATAACGAGGTTTGCCTGCAATTGGCAGATTTTTACATTCTGAACGTTAGACTATATGTATAATTATGAAATGAAAGTTTAAACAGTGACGGTCATCAATTACACCAATATCAACAAAATAAACAATCAGCTCTCATCCTAACTGACCTCACTAAACATAAAAACGATCCTGACATAAGACAGTGGAAATCTAGATCCTGATTTGGACCAGGAACAACGATGTGGCGGTGTTAAATTGGTTAATGGGAACATATATATTAAGAACATATTTCGTCTGTAAATTACACCCACAATGCTACAAATGCATACAGAGAATATTATACATCACTTTCAATTGTTTCGATTAAGACGTAGTTATTTTCTGGCTTGTACCAATGGAGGATTACCCTTCGATGCACTCTATACTCTTGTAGTTATTTTCTGACTTGTACCAATGAAGGATTACCATTCGATACTCTCTATACTGTGGTAGTTATTTTCGGACTTGTACCAATGGAGGATTACCATTCGAAACTCTCTATACTGTGGTAGTTATTTTCTGGCTTGTACCAATGAAGGATTACCCTTCGATACTCTCTATTCATCACCCGTGTGTCAGAAGATTACTCGATGTTCGGTAATTTTGTTATTACCCTTATCAATTCATATGAAAACCACGTCATTTTGGATATGTTCTGACATGATAATTTGATATAGCAATCATCATCGATAACACACAGTTAATTTCGATCTATTTATACTACTATCATTTTGATTTGCAATGAAAACATTTTCTTTTAAAATGCTGCAATCTGATTGGTTGTAAAACATTTTGTCAGAACTAATCAAAATGTTTTACAATCACTCGTGAATTGTGCATGACTACGATGGTTAGAGGGTATTACATTGATCAGTCATAGTGACTGTTGATCGCATCTATCCCATTGAACCCTGAAATAATGGACACCACATACAGATACAGCTTCGTCTGCTTAATATGCTGACCAACACATAGAAAGGGACAATGGTTAAGAACGACACTTTATGACTAAAGGAACAACTTCAATTTACCCTCTCGTCCTGAATATAGCTGAAAAATTGCTCACTGGACGTTAAACACCAATCAATCAATCAATCAATCAATCAATCAATTTTCCCTTTTTCGCAGCATCTTTCCAGCAGAACCTGCATATGGAGAATTTATATCTGAGTTTAAAGATTGCAGTTACTATCGGAATTTCCTTGACTGGGGGTTGCTGTTAACGGTTAAGCTATTGAACGAAGGGTTCCCAGAGGCTAAGATTTTGTCATCAATTAGAAAGTGGTACTGTCGCCATTATGTTTTGGTTAACAGGTACGGAAGATCCGTTTCACATGTGACAATGGTAATATTCCGTTATTCGTAACCGCAATCTATTCCTTCTTCATGATTTTCCACCAGATTATTAACAAGAGTAACACGTCCGCTGCCACTAGTAGAGAAATAACCGCTAACCCTTTAAGATCATACAAGTTCACACCCGTTTTCTTGTCGGGTGCGCATAAACACGGAACTATCGTTGATATCATTCTGCATACAGTGACTCACCTGGAACACCGTGTCCAGTTTGTGATTGACAATGCTTTGTATAAGCCTGAAATAAAGTCGACTCTACGTAAGTATTTACCCTATTCACAGGAATTTAGTCAAATAATTTGTTTAAATTATATTTTCGTCATCGAAATTTCTACTTGTCAAGAACTAAATTTCTTCAATGATTGCTACACATTACAAAATTTACGCTTCTTATGTTTTGCAACGTCTAAGCTTCGTGTGCAGGAAATACATATAACCTCAAATGCAAATATTGCTTTTGTATCTTATGGAAAGACTGATAGTCAACAAATCCACCAATTTCAATAAAACGAACAATTCCAAGATTTGGCCTAGTTTTAACCCCGCCATGTTTTATTGAAGGGACCGTATCAAGCCAGAAAAGTGAGTGCTCATGTATTCGTGTATAAGGTGTATAGATTTTACCTCTTTCTATGATTTTTCATATGTTCATGTGATCGTATGGTAGTAGAATATATAACTATCTATGCAATCAGTGCCTATCACCACTAACGTTGTGGGTTCGAATCACATTTAGAAGAGGTGTACTCGATACAACATTATGTGATAAAGTTTGTAGATGACTTGCGGCAGGTCGGTGGTTTTCTCTGACTGCTCTGGTTTCCTCCACCAATCAAACTGACAGCCATGATATAGCTGAAATATTGTTGAAAGTGGCACTAAACACCATCAAACAAGCCAATCAAAAGGGCCAAAGCAACTGCCAAATTGTCTGATCGTTTTTATGGTGTCCTCTGTGAAGTCCACCCTTACACTGTTTCTTATCGTCGCTCTACATGAATCGGGTACCATAAAAACTATAGCTAGGTCTGTGACAGTATAAAACAAAACATTAGTCAGTCAATGCAATTTACTTCTTCAAATAAAACCAGTGCAGGAAACAATGACACACAAAGTGATCATGCAAAGACGAAAAAAACCAAATGACAAAAATATAAAATGGTCCAAAAATAATAAATACCTGTTCTATTTTAGCCCAGTCGTTGGTACCACCGAATATTACAATCTTAACCTCACTCAGTGTTGTTTGTGGCTGTTTGGATTGAAAGTCTTTGATTGCCTGTATTACTTTGGAAGCAGCGAGATCGGGTGGGAATTTCAAATACCCTGTGCCTAATGCAGGAAAAGCAATTGACGTACAGGAATGTTTGCTTGCAGATTCCAAACACTTTTTCACAAAATTATACAAGACCTGTATGAAAATTATATATTATTATTCAATAATAAAGTTTCATGGATTATCAGATAAATATGTTGTAGTTAGAGTTAATACAGGTAAGTAATGTAATTATTAATCAAACTCAGGTTCTCCTTCCTCAGACATAAGGTACCTAGGCCGATATTGGCTATCCTGTTTAGGCCCTTTGGTTTTCTTGTTCTCCTTCCTCAGACATAAGGTACCTAGGCCGATATTGGCTATCCTGTTTAGGCCCTTTGGATTTCTCGTTCACAAAGATATTTAAATTATTTGGCTTTCTAATCTTTTGATTATGGGCATGCCTGATGAAGATTATTCCTGACATGTGTCGTGTGCAGTAAATTACATATCTACGCTTTTATTCGAGGGATTGATATTCATTTGATGGTGCCACTTTGATCAACAATATTTCAGCTATATCGTGGAGTTCAGTTTTATTGGTGGAGGAAATCGGAGAAAACTACCCACCTGCTGCAAGTCATTGACAAACTTTATCACATAATGTTGTATGGAGTACTTCTCGCCTTAGCGGGATTCGAACTCACAACTTTAGTGCTGATAGCCACTGATTGATATAGGTATTGTAAACTCAACTACATGTACCATACGATCACGACCACGACGATGATCACCGAAACATCTTGTACAATAATCACTGCACTATTACAAATGTGTTTAAATAAATATTCGCTTTCAATCACGTTTGAGAGATTTTCTACAACATCACATAAACTATTATTCTTGAGTACCCTGTTAAATAGATAGATACATTGTTAAAAATGGCAAAGAAGACTCATAATCCCAACCCTAAAACTCATTTAGCTTGCCTGTTTGTCCTTTTTTTTTTCTTTTGGTCATTGTATTGTCTGTTCTTCCTCGATTTACGGCTTCTGATTACCTTTTATGGCATCTTCAGACTTTTCTAATGCCTTATACGATTTGTGTAATTATAGAATTTATGCTTAGGTTGGCTGCTTAAGGTCAATTACATAAATATGTCAGCTATATCGTTGACTGCACAAACCCAGAATACCCGGAGAGAAAAAAAATTATCTACCCCAAATCGACGACAAACCTTTTCACATAAAGCTATGTCGAATACAACTCACAACGAGGGGGATTCGAACACAGTTTTAGTTGTGAAAAACGTTGATTGCATACATAGATGTAAATCCAATAACAGACAGTGCATGATCAAGATCTCCACAGCCCAAGTTTGCTAAAAATTATTGATTTTACTGCTTTATTATTAACCTTAAAACTAGCTTAACATAGTCATTATATATTGTTATGTGTGTGTGCCGAGTCCCGCCAGCGAGCGGTCATGTATATGTGTGTTATGGCTATTGATTGTGCCTCTGTTTCGTTGTTTTGTTGATAAGATACTTAGTATTATAATTGTCCGGGTGGTGAGGTATTTTTAATTTTTTTTTTATTACAACCAATCAAATATGACTATTTAATTTTAATATAGATTATGCAATGCAAACCTGTTCAGGAGACTGGTCTGCACTATTTTTACTGAAGAAAGCAGATAAACAACCAAGATAGACTTTTCTACATTTTAGACTGTATCCATTGGTAACCACAAGGTCTCCTGTTGATATCCCGTTTGGATGATTGTTGTCAATCGCTGATTGCAATTGTTGCCCCGCTGCATCAGCAATAGATTTTGACAATCCAGTTCTCGATGCTAATTTTAAATCTGGGGCACATGTGCACACTATAACATCAGCCTAAAATATAAAAACACTTTTAGCAAAGTTTATGTACATTCACTGTAAATTAAGAATGTATTTTAATTGGAAAAATAAAATTGACAGATATTTCATAGGATGGCTTAGATGTCTTATAAGTGCATATTTGTTTGTTTGTTTGTTTGTAAGTTTGTGGTGGTATTTTGAAACATGATAGCTAAACGTACACATTATTCACTATTTGTTTTATTTGATCCATGTCTGTTGCTTAAATGAAGATAAAGTAATTGCCATTGTGATTTTCGCAGCTTATATATTTACCAAACTAAATTTTAGCTCAAACATATTTTATTCATTGGGGTCGTCGTGGTCATGATCGTATGGTAGTTGGATTTACAACTACCTGTGCAATCAGTCTTTATCAGCACTAAAGTTGTGAGTTGAACCACATTCATGGCGAGGTGTACTCGATACAACATTATGCGATAAAGTTTGTCAGTGACTTGCAACATGTCGGTGTTGTTCTCTGGGTATTCCGGTTTCCTCCACCAATAAAACTGATCGTTATACAGCAAAAACTAAACCAAACCAAACCCATATTTTTTTTTCAAAGAAAGAATACAGTGATGTTATAATTCATACAAGATATTATATAAAATAGGATTCGGAAACAAACTAAAATTAGCTTATTCTAATCCATCCCCTTATCGGTGTTTTTGCAGTTTTGATATTATCATTGTTTGTCCTTTTGTCCTTGTGTCCGTTTTCTTTCGTTGATTCACGGCTTCTGGATTCCTCTTTAGTGTCTTCTGCGATGTACGTCTCCATGTTACCACTTTGTTCTCATCAAACATTTTCCTTATTGTGTATCATACATTTGTACATCAAATATTAGGGGTATTTTTCTTTTTTTTTCATTATATATTCTTTCACATTTTTATTAGGATACTTTTGAAGATACCAAAGGGATAATCAGAAGCTGTAATACACTACAATGACCACAAGAAAAGGTCAAAACTACAAACAATGATCTGTAAAACACTACACAGAAAACTAAAGACCGGGCAACACGAACCCTGCTAACACCCAGGAGTGAACTCGGGTGCTCCGGAAGGGCAAGAAGTCTCTGTGCTATGTGTGTCAATTGTTACAAAGTACTTTGACTTGTCTGTGTAATCGTTTGTATATATAGTGACTAAAATGAAGCAGACTTTTCATTATTTACCGATTGTGTTGTTAAAGTATCAACCATAACACTTATGTGCACCTTTCCAAAGGAAGCACTACATGAGGCACGTGTAACCATTGACAACGCATGCAAACCTACAATAATAAAATCATAGAAATCAAATTTAGTGTGCACGATTCGGTTCTGGAATAACCTTCATCATTTAGACTCAAAACCAAAATAAATCAAAACATAAATCTTTAACTTAAGCTGAAGTTTTTTTTTTTTGTGTGTACTTTTTTCATCAAATCAAAAGTAACCTAGCAAACATATGGATTATTGTCTACAGTAAAAATTTGCTATTCACAACAATATTTCAGTTATGTCTTGGAGGTCAGTTATGTGATTGGAAATATACGGACTGCCTAGAACAATTCACGACCGATGGTGATTGTGCTCAGCAACAACTGCTTTTACTCTTGATTGCTTGTGTAGAAACAAATTCAATTATCATACGACCGCGGTCATTGCAACCCTTATAAATATAGTTCTTGAAGTACATAACAGAATTCTGGAATGCAATTGTAAATTCATCCCATTTAACCAGAGTGGCCTGCACACAACAATAATTAAGACCAAACACGGATTTACAGAGATATTATCTGACTTTAAGTCCGAGTTTTGTACATAGCAAACTAGTTTAAAGTTAAATTTAAAAAAAAATCAGATTCAAATCTTGATTTTGACTTAAATCCCAATGTGGTTATACTCTTATTTGCTTTTTTGTGTGATCTTATTTGCTTTTTATGTGCTCTTGTTTGCTTTTTATGTGCTCCGATTGTTTTTTATGTGCTCTTACTTGCTTTTTATGTGCTCATATTTTATTTTTCTGTGCTTACCTGTTTTAACAAATTTTATCTTTGCTTGTATATATACAAATACATATGTTAAAGTCGGTTTTATGAGTTTCATGTACCTCATGTTATTTGCTAAATGTTTAATACATGTGCCGACTTTAAATAAAATCTACTTTACCTGTACTTTACTTTACTTTACCCTGTGTCACTGAGTTTTATTTTTGTGGAAAAAATCAGAAATGATAGATAATTACTGTGCGTTTCGTGAAAGTAAATCTGAAATTCTACAATGACATATCCACTAATTGAACCATTTCAATGTATTGGTCGTATTCGCTGGTCAAAGATGATAAAGATGGAGTTTTCGGCTTTTGTTTATATACCAGAATTGTACCATGTGTGCATTTGTTTGGATATCCTCGGAATTCTCTTTAAAGGAGAACGAAACCAACTGATGCTTTGGGGTTTTACAGAATTTAGAACTAATAAAAAAGTGAAAATATGACTTTTTTAATGAAAATTTTATAAGGGATGGTGTTAAAGAATGTTTATATCTTATTAATTTTAAATTTCCCGCTAAACATGGAGGCTGCAATTTCTCACTTATCTGTGACGTAAATCCATCTATTCCAATTTACCTGTTCAGCTAAACTGCATCAAAACAATAATATCAGTTTTGGAATTCCGTCATAATGGATAGAAATTTGACGGAATTCCAAAACTGATATTATCACATATTTTATTGAAAAAATGCCGAATTTGCATGTGTAATAAAAGCATAATTTGCGGCGTGTTATTTTCCCCCAGGGCAATAACATTTTACGAGGGCAATAACATGTTATCTGCCCTCTTGTGAAGTGCTATGTTATCTGCCCTGGCAAAATATGTGGTAAATAGATTAACTGTATGTTAAAGAGATGACGAAAGATTGAAAGGTGATGTAAGACAACATTGTCATATTGTGTTCCTCATCTTTTTAGTTATTTGTGTTGTGTTGTGCTTTGCTTGTCTTTGTCTTGTGTCTTGTGTGCCCAATGTTGCTTGTGTCTCTAGAATGTCCATTCGTGATTGTCCATTCGTGAATGTCCATTCGTGATTGTCCCTTCGGGTTTCACCAACGTTCATTATAGTCTCAAACAAACATCATTTAAATATAGAGGCAAATTTTACAAAGTGATCTAAACAGCTGAGCGACTCATTACAAACAGAGATGACAATCATGCTATTTTAATTCTCCGTAGAGAGAGCCAATGACGTAAACTACATGTTCATTCATGCCAGTTGTCAAGGGAGAATATAAAATGTGGACCATTTACCTTCTAATGGAGTATAATATTTGATTTTCAATGAAAAGGGGCAAGAGTTTGAGGACACCAAAAGGGTAATCAGAATACGTAAATCGAAGAAAGACATACAGCACAATGGAGTGGATATATCACAAGTTAAATAAAAACACTGACAAAATTAGTAGGGTCTTGGCAATGATATTTATACATAAACAGGCAGTGTGTCAAATATCGACCAATGAAACTTATTGAAAATTAGAAACAGACGACAAGAGCAAAAACAATGTAACACAGCATTTTCAGTGAAAGTGGGGTTCGTGTTACTCCATCTTTAGTTTTATGTTTTGTCGATCGTTGTTTGTCCTTTTGTACCTTTTTTCTTTTCACCATTGTGTTGTCTGTTCTTCTTCGATATACAGTTTCTAATTGCCCCTTTGGTATCTTCAAACTCTTCTTACTAAATTTTTCTTAATTTGTACATTACAAGAACAAGCTATAGCTAGTATATATTTCTTATTTGGCATTTCATAATATACGTTCTCAAATTATATACATGTATTACCTTTGCTGGTTGCTTTCTGTTTGGCCTCTGCTAAAATGTTCTGTAAGAGAAATGAAATTATGTACTTAATATAGGGTAACTAGCCAGCTTAGATAAAAAGGCAAGTATCTATGGAATTAAAACACCCATAACATGATCTTGTACATTGAACTTGTAAAATTGACAATTACAATTACAATAAACACGATCCTCTACTTATATCGTACTTGTAAAATTTACAATTACAAACAACGCGAAACATGTTCACTGTGTATATTTTCTTTGTTCAAACAGAATAAAATTACGTTTTACCTTAAATGTGTCCTCATCAAAAACTACACAGTTTACAAGCCTCAACGACGTTTTTGGTTGTGATTTGTCGAAGTTTTCCACAGCATGAAACATTGAGGTAGCTACGACATTAGCTGGATATCCCAGAAATCCGGTGCCTAACGCTTGAAACGCCACCGACGTCATGCCAAGTTTGCTAGCCTCAGCTAAACAATTTTGGATACATATTTCTAGATTCTAAAATATAGATGACAACAATAATATACAAAGTCAATTCACATTTAAAGTTGGGCGTTTCCCTTTTGATACTATTTTGTCCTGTAAATAATGGTCTTCAACAAACATATTGTACCTACTTAGCTAGTAGTCAGTTAACATTGACCCTATAATATATGGCACTGTCCATGTTTATGTTGTTACTCTTTTTTGTGAAAGTGTGTGGTATTTTTGAGTTGGTGCAGATATGTGCAGTTTTTTTTACTTTTTGTTGATATATCCAATTATCAGAGGAGTATTGGACTCCAATAAACGGTTTAACACCGCTATATCTTTGAGCCGATCCCAAGCCAGGATCCAATGCCATATCTGTGTCCGTGGACTATGTTTCGTTAGTCGTAATCATAATTCTGTTCTTTCTTAGCCATCTAATACAATATTTGTGGATAAGTATGAAACTAATATGATGTACATGACCTGTGGTGACACTTTTTGATATTTCTCTCTGATAGATTTATAAGTGATTATGTCTTGTTTAGGTAAAAACAAAAGTCCCATTAAATAAATAGCTTCTCAACATTAATAATACTTGTAATATGAATGCATTCTTTTCCTTTGATCGTTTTATGGTTTATATACCAGAATGTAAGCAACAGCTAAGAACTATGAAATAATAGTAATACACACAGAAACGAGAAATTACACACTTAAAATCCAAGATGTGATATTGCATGCCTTCAAGTTACAAATCATGTGTAGCACGTTTTAAATATTACAAAATATAGCTTACCTTTATGTCTGCTGTGTTGCCGTATTTTTGTATTGTCACAAGGAATATATGTTGACAGTCTAACTTTCCAGGGCCAATTACTGCTACATCACCAAATGTGATACCTGACGGGTATTGTTCTTTACACTCATCTTGTATAGACTCCCCAGCGGAATCTAACAACAGTTTGGTTGTCCTAGCTTTAGTTAGTTCTAGGCTTGGCATAGAAGTAACTACTATAACGTCTGTCTGTTGAATTAGAAGAAATATGTGTGTAAGGTGAGGTATTACATCCATTTATACTATACAAATAAATTAAATGCTGTGTAGACCTATACCTTTTTTCAAATTGTAAGGCGAGGCCCTCCCAATACGCACCTCTAAATCTACACTTGATGTGTATCTATATATATAATAGTACGATACTATTTACTGTTTAAACTTTCTTTTCATAGCTACAATAAAGCCGGTCTGTTAAATTAGACATAAATTACTATAGCTGATTTTGGCTATCATGTTTCGGCCCTTTGGTTTTATTGCTCTCAAACACTAAAATTATTCGGCTTTCCAATCTTTCGAGTTTGAGCGTATGGTACCTGGTGAATGTTATTCCAGTAAGGCGTCGTGTGTACTAAATTTAGAATCTATGTTTTTATTAGAACTATCTGTCTATGTGTGTGTGTGATTATTTAGTAAACTCTAAAATAATACCAAGCCGTCTTAAAACGTTTAAACACTTAAAATATTATTTTATGAAATATCTAAACTGTAGTATATACGTTATAATTTTACTCTTACCGTTTGCTCTAATATAGATCCCTTGATGATGCTGACAGCTATTTTACCGATTTGGATAAATCTCTTTCCTCTCCTTCTTGACCTTCTTCTGGGGTGTTGAGCCTTTTGTGCTTCTTTCTTTTTGTCTGTACTATCTTTATCTACAGATTGTGAAGAGGGCCGATAATAAGTAACGATAGTAACACATTATCACACTAAACAAGAATTCAATCTTATTAAAATCACATTTCTCACTTGATCTCCTACACTGGTGTGCCACGGGCATTGTAGCTCTGACGAAACCACATTACGGGTCATACATTTGTATATGATTGACCCTATGTTACCGTCCAATGAAAATTGCGATTATGCGGCTATGAAAGCACTAAAATTCAAAATTAAACTGCTTTGTTTGCTACGAACAATCCGATTGCTCAAGAAAGGTCATGAGACATATTTACCATATCAATAAATATGCATGACATAGGGTCATTAGTAAGATACTAGTAGCTGTAATGCGTTTCTTTAAATTTCCCGCGCCGAAAGCATATCAGTAAAGCGGAGCAATTGGAAAATGTCATTTAAATCAGATTGACAATAAATATGAGCTAATTTCAGTGCTTGTAGCATGCTATGTATCGAATTTCATTTCGACGGAGAAAAAATGTCAATAGAACCTGACTTTTTTCAATGAGACACATTAAATGGATGCTTATTAAACATGGAAACTAACACACAAATACATGACCACTGACTCTTCTACCTTAGTACAGGCACGTCAGTAATACGTGGAGGGGTTCGACTGGTTTTATGAGCCCAAACCTCACATCTTGGTGAAATGATGCAACCATGCAAAGGCTTTCCGTATTTGTGTAAAATGATAAGGGAACGACCATTTAACTTGAGGGGGGGGGGGGGGTTATGGTTTTTTCCTAAAAAAATATTCTGATTCCCAATGTTGCTGAAAAAAATATTCTGATTTTGGTGGAGGAAAAAAATCAGATTCAGAGTTTTTGTCATATAACCTAATGTTATAATCTGGAGAAAAAAAAATATTCTAACTCTCGTGATGTCCGAAAAAAAATTTCTGAGAGAAAAAAAACATAACCCCCCCCCCCTGCAAGTTAAATGGTGGGTCCCTAACCCTCACATATAACAGA
This sequence comes from Gigantidas platifrons, assembly GCA_002080005.1. Classification (NCBI taxonomy): domain Eukaryota; kingdom Metazoa; phylum Mollusca; class Bivalvia; order Mytilida; family Modiolidae; genus Gigantidas; species Gigantidas platifrons. Next base: position 110,890 of record MJUT01059086.1, read on the forward strand.
ACAATCAATTCAATTATAAACAGACATTGGGTTACCTATGTCTGAACTTATTTGAACTTCCAGGAATGGGACAATCCAGTTACAAAACCAATGCTTCAATATCAAAGGCTAAATAAGATAAATCACAGCTCACAAAATTAGTTTGAACCTGGTTGCTCCTTCTCCGGATCGGTAAGCAATATAATTTTAACCTAATTATTAACTATGGCATAATGTGGTTGTTGTTTCATAGAAGATATTAAGTACATATGGACCAGTTTATTTATTTGTGATGAAGGAGTCATTCCCGTGATAGGATTTACATTTACCCATCCAACACAGTGGGTGTCTTATAAGAAGCAGGAACTGCTTACCCTTCGTGAGCAGCTGAGTTCTTCCCCGGAATATTATTATTATTATTTTTTTTTAATCTTGTTTTGTTTTTTGTTGTTGTTGTGTTATTGTAGTTGGGTTTTTTTGTGGGTCTATGTTGCTTATCTTTCTTGTTTTCTATGTTGTGCTTTTTGTGTAGTTTGTCTTCGTTCTGTGTTTTGTTCCAAATGTACATGTGCCCCTTCGATTTTCAGTGGTCTTTTCTTGTTACCTCGTTTCCTTCACCAATAAAACTGACCACTACTATATAACTGAAATAGTGTTGACAGTGGTTTTAAACACCTGTAACACATAAACCCGTTGATCATACCTGATTCATCTTCACTGCTTCCTAAATTTCCCATTTTGTCTGAAAAATATTATGTGACTGGTCAAACTCAAGATGCAAAAACACAATAAAATAAACAAGAAGCATATGACTGAACTATAATGACGAACTCAAAATCCTTCCTATATTATAACAAATTAAATGAGCTTTGATTTAACTGTAGTAAGAAAATCTATCTTACAATTTATTATATCATAATTTATGATAAACACGAAAATGACATATATCCATAATACATTTGATTATCTGAGGATGATGTCCGATCCGATTTGTACTACAGCAAAACGCTTTGTTGAATTTGTTATCATTCTAGCTCACTGAAACAACAGTTCACAGGTACACATGTCGCTCCACTCAGACACATTATCCTGATTTCGAACCACCCAGTCGTTGCTCTTTCTTCTTAATGCTGCGTAAAGATTTAGAAAGTCTTGACACGACCGGGGCTCGAACTCGCGATCTACCGCATTCAAGGCGAACACCCTAACAATTACACTACTGATACAGTTCGTGTGCAAGGTGGGGTGTGACAATGCTAATAAAATAACAACAAAGGTAACAAGATTTGAGAAACGGTGTTATACCTTAGAAATTGTCTTGAGAGATTGATTTTCTATATTGAATGGTAAGCTAAGAACAGAGAATAGAAATGTAAGAACAATTGGATTAACAACTATTTTGGATGGACAAGTAAAACTGTGTAGCACACAGACAAAAGATAATTATTTCTCCAATTACGGTTTAAGGCTTATGATGTTTAACGCCACTTTCAACAGTATTTCAGTAATATCTTAGCGGTCAGTTTTATTGGAGGAAGAAACAGGAGAGTACCCGGAGAAACCACCGACCTGCCGATAAATCGAGATTCGAATGCACAACGTTAGTGGTGATAGGCATTGATTGCATATTTAGTTGTAAATTCAACTACCATATGACCACGGCCACGACGGCCCCTTTTTTGTCAATTGAAACACGAGGGACATCTATGTTGAACTACTATGAACTATGCGTTTTCAGAATAGAATATATCATGAAACAAATTTACATAATTTTACTGAATAAGTTTTAAATTTAGAAACACGTAAATAATTATTGAAAGGAAACACCATCTACAATATATCATATGAAGATATTTTGACAGATTGTGTTGATTGTATTTAAATGCTGTTCCGACCTGACCTTTTATTTTAACATTGTTAGACGACCTTTAACTATTATACTAAATTGTACAACTTGACTTCCTCATCTACATGTATTCTTTACAAACAAATTAAACATTGTGCAAGTACCCTCAGTAGACTAGTACAAATAGTTAGAAACAAATAATAAAATGAAAATAAAAATATCACAATGTCGGAACAATTCCTAAATCTAATAGAAAAACCGTAGAAACGGCGAGAAATGTATGAACCTAACCCGCGGGTACATATAACCACTCACTTTCCACGATTGATACAGAGTACACAGATACATCAAGAAGAGGTGGCGGAGTTAAACAAGATAATACCCGTTTTAGATGTGATAAACCAAACGTTTGAATGAAATTACATATAGATTCTCCTTCAGTTGCCCGTGGGTTACGATATTTCTCCACTCAAGAGATTTAAATCAAACATTTTAACCACAAGCCGTCAGGCGAGTGGTTAAAATTTTAAATTGAACTGTCGAGAGTGGAGAAATATCGTAACCCACATGGCCAACTAAAGGAGAATTTGTTTCTCCCATTATTTAACACGAACTTTATTTCAAAAGCCGTCAAACGAGTCAAATGCGGGGAAGGGCACAGATTTTTCCACCACTGGTTCAGCGGGGTTAAAACGCCGTAATAATGGGAGAAATTGTTGTATAAAATAATTAGATTGTCCTTTTATTGAATTATAATGTCAATAGGCGTTTTGACAAAATATGTCACACGGTTCAATACTACAACGATGATATTATATTATATTTGCCTCTCTGCTTCAGACACGGGTAGGATACAAATAGTCGACTCTATTTATTTATCATCGTATTTATATGATACATATATCATAGATGAATGTATTAAAACATATCAACCACACTGAGCATATTAAATGACATGTTATAAGTACAATGTATATGTTATTGTATCTTTGTTCTTGTTAAACATATGTTATGTTTTAAATAATTATATATGTGAATATGTATGCCCCTCGTGTCGGTCCATAGGTACCCAAAGCTACCCAAAGGGACCACAAATGTATTCAAAGAACCATAAAATATACTTTAATTGTCATTAGAATAAGAACGTATAATTAATTTGTGTATTTGACATTAAATTTACTCTTTTTAGACGTGTATTTAATTACCTGAATCTTGACCTTCTAAAATGGATATATATGACTACTGAAAAAAATATAGTGACATTTATATGAAATTGTATCTGTTATATTAGTAATTAAGTTTAATGTTTGATTACATAAAAAATAACAGCTACTGCGTGACAGCGCTTCTTGGTATACGAAAGCTCGGCTTGGACTACAAAAACCTGACCGGAACTACGAAAAAGCCCATCATCGCCAATCATTGATATTCATTAATAAATATTAATTAATGTGTCAAATCCAAACCGTTGTTTTTAAATTATTTAAAATATATAATTTACAGGGTTTATTTGACATTTAAATTGTTATTTTGAATACCTATATGGTCCCTTTGGGTACCTTTAGG